>CM025783.1:50630096-50732924 GCA_014636745.2 Centella asiatica
TAAGTATTCTAAAGACAATCATCATCAAATGTTAATAAAACCTAACAATCTCCCCCTAATTATGAATATCAGAATGATAAGCATAATTTCAAGGTTGATGATGATGTCAAAACTAATCTATTACAAATACTTAGAAAAAGAATAAAGAATAATAAATGATACAAATGTACCTGAATTTTAGATCTTCGATCTATCATTCAGCTTCCTCTGGACAATTTATCCAGCTTAAAAAAACTGGCTTCTCTGAGTATTACACTCAGCTACTCCAAGAATAAATCCTGGCTACCTGAATATTTTATTCAGCTTCTCCAAGTCTATGACTGGCTTCAATCAAGATTAACTCCAACATCCACACCACACCTTATATCAGCTCACTTCTTCTTTTTCAAATCCTTAACATATTTCAACCTTTCTTCAAACAATCTCTTCAACTCCACCTCACTCGGTCCCTCTGCTTTTCTTAATAATCTGATGAAATCTTCAAGATTCCTCTCTGTTAATTTTTCCAAATCTCTATCATAATGAACAAAAATCTTCTGGTCATGGATATTTTCATACCACATACCAAGAGGTTCAGATTCCACCAAATAAAGTTTTCCCTTGAAGCTTGATGGTGGTTCTCTCACTGCAGATTGTTTGCTTGAAGAACTGACCAAGGGAGGTTTTACTGAAGAAATTGGTTGAGGTTTAAGAATTTCCGGTACAAGGACTATTGTAGTTTCCTTTGCAGAACTTTGAACTACAGGCTTCCTTCTTGAATGTTTTTCTTCTTGTTCCATCTCCTTATTCCTTTTCCTTGTCAAAGCTGCCTTCTTTGCAGAAGTCAACTTGACAGAGGGTTTCTTTTTGTCAGCCCTTTTCTTTTCCTCAATCTCTTCCTCCTCTTTTGCTAACTCTTTATCAATCTGTTCTTGAAGTTGTTTAGCAACCAAGAAATCAGATTCTATTATCCTTGGGTCTTGAAGAGCAACTTGGATAACTCCCCTTTTCGTTTCCAATTCAACTGGTTTGAAAATTCTTCCTACTCTTATTGCATCCCCCATTAATCTCGGCTGTACAGGCTTTGATGGTTCTTCAATCATAATACCCTTGCCTTTATTTATTGATGTGCTTGGGGGAGCTATTTCAGGTTGTTTGGGAATTGGAGGAGTTTGGCTTTGAGGTTTTGAGATTTGAGGTTTTGAAATTTGAGGTTTTGGAAGATTTGATGAAACTGGCAGCTTTTGAACTCTGGATTCAAGCTTTTCTAAAGTTGCCTTGAGCTCTGCCTTAAGATTGACAGATGTTGGCTGTGTTAATGTTGATGTTGATGTTGTAAGAACTGGAACTGGACCACTCTCCCCCTTTTTGACATTATCATCCTTGGAGGGGGCAGAGTTGGGTAATTGTGCGGCAATCTGTTGGAGGAATTGGTGGATTTGATCAACTTTGACCTCAAGAAGACTCAGGCGACTGTCATATCTGGACTTATCCTTGATAATTTGATCAATTGCTTGGATAGTCTTTCTAGGCAAGTGGCCTTCATAGTGCCTCTTGAGTTTATCATGTTCTAGTTCCATGTGTTGCTTTAGTTCATGGATTACGTCGTTGATCCCAGTAGCCAAGAAGTGATGGAATTTGGCATTTTTCCGATCCACTTTAGTCACTTCTTCTGCCACATCCTTTGTAGAGGGGGCAACTGCTGTTGACCCTATATTGGTCACATAATCCTGTCTGTACACAGCAGCTGCATCTTCTAGAGAATTGGTGAATTTGGCATCAAGCCATTCATCCACATTCTCAGCTTCAGGTTCTTCATGGAAGGGTTCATCTGCAAGCCTTGTCTTTAAAGCAGAGATATGGTCTTGCCTCTGTTGTAGACCATATAATATTTCAAAATCTTCGTTTGACATCTCTGAAATGATGTTTAAGGCAGCATCCCCTGTGCTTGAACTGTTCTCTGGTGCTGCTGTTTGGATATTGGTGGAGGGAGCAACAGAAACCAGAGCTTCTTGTGAGCTAGTGGTCTCAACAGGTTTCAAAAAATCACCTGCTGAGAATTTCTCTCTTTTATTGTCTTCAAGGATCTCATCCTTGCTCACACTCTCACCTTTTGCCTGGGGTTGGGCACCCAGCTTCTCATGCTCTCCTTTTTCCAAGCTTGCTAAAGCTTGACTCTCTTTTATGTGTATGTGCTCTCCTTTTTCCAGGTCAGGAGCCTGACTCTCACTATTTATTCTCACAACCTCACTCATTTTGATGGTGTCACTCTTTCCTACAGAAGTGGGAGTTTGAGAAGTGCTTGTGACAGCATGGACAGGGGGTTCCCTTTGTGTATCTTGGGCTAGGGATCTATCCATGGAAAATGTGTGAGAGCTTGTCTCGAGTATTGGCTCCTCTTTGGAAAAATCAAGAGAATCAATTATATTTACATTAAAAGAATCAAGAATGGGAGAAAAAGGAGAAGAATGTACAGTGTGGAGTGTTGGCTGTTCCTCAAGGGCAAAAATTTGAGGAACATCAATAGATGACTCTGTGGGTGCACTCCTTGTGTCACTCGTTTGTTTTGTATTCTCTCTATTTGGTTCCTCTTGGCTGTGACCAAGAGTTTGTGCAGACTCTGTTACAGGTGTCCTAGGTTGAGGACTTTCTTCAATGTCAATGTCCTGTTGGGAGGACAATGGCAGATTACTGTTTTTCCTTATAACCTCCATTGCCTTTTGGGAAGCAATGGATTGCTTTTGGCTTTGGGTTATAACTCTCTTCTTTCTCTGAAGTGGAACTTCAGCTTCTGGTTCTCCCTCATCCTCACTTACTCCCTCAATTATTTTTCTTTTTATTGGGAGCTTTGTGACTTTTCTGGTTTTTACAACCACAGTCTTTTGGGAGACTGTGGAGGGGGCTTTAGATTGTGATTGTGAAGTTGTTGGGGAATTAGATGGTGTTTGTGTGGTATCCCCAAAGAATTGTGAAGAATATGTGGTTGGAAGAGTGTCAATGAGAGTGTTTCTCATGACAGTAGGATAGAATAAAGGTACATTTACCTTTGCCGCATATTTCTTTAAATCACTTACTACTCGTTTTGTCTGCAAAACAGGAGGCACAACTTGCATACCAGTGATATTAAGGTTAGGAATTAAATGATATGCAATCATCATCAAAAACCTAGCATAATAAATTTTATTTTTATCACCAGTTTTAAGTTTGTCCATCAAGTTTTGCAAAATCAAAAGCCCTACGTTTATATGCCTATCATACAATACACTATATGCAATTTGTTGTGAAATAGTGGTGATGGCATCATATCCACTGCATTTAGAAGTAAAAGCTTTAGTTATAATGTCAAAGAACAATGACCACTCTGGCCTAAGATGGGGACGTGTGATGGTCCCAACAGAACTTATTTCAGTATTATAGTTTAATTCCTTAAACATACCTATAAGTTCTTCATCAGAGGCAAGAGGATCATAGTTTTCCCTTACGGGTAAATGAAGTGCATTATTAACTGTGGCATGAGTAATAGTATAGTCAGTGTTTTCATACCTGAAACTTACCTGTGGAGAGTCATCACTTTCATCAGTGATTGATGCAGTGCTCCACATGGTTGTAATGACTTCTGCAGCTTGGATGGGAGTGTCATAGATGGCGTGTTGTAGTGGAGAGTTCTTTAGGAAATCCACAACAGGGTAGTACTTTGCTTCAAATTCATACTTGTTAGCCACCCCTGCATGGTTAGTCTTTATGAAAACGAACTCATCAACTGTGAAGCACACTGTTTTGGCCGCCATTGAAGAGATCTGTAAACTTTGTGAAGAACGCTCAACGAGAGATTAAATTGCAGAGAATGTGCAGAGAGAAATCTAATTTGCAGAGTTTGATACTTGTAATTGCAAACGTTTTTTGAACTTACGTTTATTAAAGTATAAGCAACGATTGCTATTCAAGCATCAAGGGTAACTACCAATTTACCCTTTTTCAGAGATTGCCCTAATCTCTGATATATCCACTTGATACGAGATTGACCCGATTAGTCTCCGATGAAGTAATTACTCATCGGAGAATAATTTAATCTCTGATGAAATAACTCATCGGGGATTAAAATAATCTCTGATGAAATTACTCATCGGGGATTAATCGTAATCTCTAATGAAGTAACTCATCGGGAATTAAAATAATCTCTGATGAAATTACTCATCGGGGATTAAATTAATCTCTGATGAAATTACTCATCGGGGATTAATCGTAATCTCTGATGAAGTAACTCATCAGGGATTAAAATAATCTCTGATGAAGTTATTCATCGGGGATTAATCGTAATCTCTGATGAAGTAACTCATCGGGAATTAAAATAATCTCTGATGAAATTACTCATCGGGAATTAAATTAATCTCTGATGAAATTACTCATCGGGGATTAATCGTAATCTCTGATGAAGTAACTCATCGGGGATTAAAATAATCTCTGATGAAGTTATTCATCGGGGATTAAACGTAATCTCTGATGAAGTAAATGTACTCATCGGGGATTAGGGTCAATCTCTGATGTTGTTATTTTGATTAGTCGGAGACTAACCTTTTTACACATCAGGGATAAAAACACATTTTCCAACAATCATTTTGATGATTGTTAGCTACTTAAAAATCTGTTCACAGGAACAGCTGCAATCTAGAAATTTAATTCTAGCTTCTGAAAAATCTGTTCAATTAAGAACAGCTACAACCCAGAAATTTAATTCTAGCTTCTAAAATCTGTTTAGTTAAAACAGCTTCTTTTTCCAGAATTAATTATTCTAGCTTCATGCAACTGTTAAACAACTTGAAAGTTAAAACTTTAATTTTTAGAACCATAATTCAACATTCCTAGTTCAGAAACTAGTCTGTTAAATGTAGATTCATCCAAAGGTTTTGTAAAAATATCTGCAAGTTGTTTATCAGTTGTAACCCAGTGCAATTCAATATTTCCTTCACTAACATGTTCCCTAATGAAGTGATATCTTATATCTATGTGTTTAGTTCTTGAGTGTTGCACTGGATTTTCAGTTATGGCTATGGCACTAGTGTTATCACAATAAATTGGGATTTTGGATAGTGTCATACCATAATCTAGGAGTTGATTCTTAATCCATAAGATTTGAGCACAGCAACTCCCAGCTGCGATATATTCAGCTTCTGCTGTTGAAGTAGAAACTGAATTTTGTTTCTTACTAAACCAAGAAACAAGTCTGCCTCCAAGTAGTTGGCAGCTTCCACTTGTGCTTTTTCTGTCAAGCTTACACCCTGCATAATCAGCATCTGAATAGCCAATTAGTTTAAAGTTAGATTCTTTAGGATACCACAATCCAAGGTTTGGGGTACCCTTTAGATATCTGAGTATTCTTTTTACAGCAATCAAATGTGACTCTCTAGGGTCAGCTTGAAATCTAGCACACAAGCATGTAGCAAACATTATATCAGGTCTACTTGCAGTTAGATATAAAAGAGAGCCTATCATTCCTCTATAACTAGTAATATCAATTTTCTTTCCTTTTAAATCCTTATCTAGTTTAGTGGAAGTAGGCATGGGTGTTTTTGCAGATGCACAATCAACTAAGTCATATTTTCTCAATAAGTCCTTGACATACTTAGACTGACTGATAAATATTCCATCAGTTGATTGTTTTATTTGCAAACCTAAGAAAAATGTTAATTCTCCCATCATACTCATTTCATATCTAGACTGCATAAGTTTTGAGAATTTTTCACAAAGCTTCTCATTCGTAGACCCAAATATAATATCATCTACATATATTTGCACCAAAATTATATCAGAGCCTTGCTTTCTATAAAATAAAGTTTTATCTATGATACCTCTAATAAATTTATTTTCTAGTAAAAACTGGGATAGAGTATCATACCAGGCTCTTGGTGCTTGTTTCAAGCCATAAAGTGCTTTGTCTAATTTGTAGACATGATTTGGAAATTTGGAATCTATGAAACCTGGGGGTTGGCAAACATAGACTTCCTCTTCCAATTTTCCATTTAAGAAAGCACTTTTGACATCCATCTGGTACACCTTGAAGTTCTTGTAGGCTGCATATGCCAGGAATATTCTGATTGCTTCAAGTCTTGCTACTGGTGCAAAAGTTTCATCATAATCTATTCCTTCTTCTTGAGAATATCCTTTTGCAACCAGTCTTGCTTTGTTCCTTGTTATTGTACCAGCTTCATCTAATTTGTTTCTGAAGACCCACTTGGCACCAATGATTGATCTATTCCTTGGTTTGGGTACCAGTCTCCAGACTTTGTTTCGAGTGAATTGGTTTAATTCTTCTTGCATGGCAATTATCCAATCAGGATCTTGAAGTGCTTCCTCAATTTTCTTTGGTTCAATCTTTGATAGAAAACTGAGGTACAAACATTCATTTTGTGTTGCACTTCTAGTCCTAACTCCATCCTCAATATTTCCAATGATCAAATCTGTTGTGTGATCTTTCAACCATGGTCTAGGTTTTGGTAGATTTGATCTTGAACTAGAGGCTTCATTTTCTAGATTGATAAGATTCAATCCAGCTTCATGAGCAGAGTTTGCTCCTCCTAAACTATTGATCTCTTCTTCATTAACTCCCCCTGAGTTAGATATCTCAATAGTCTCTGTGTGTGCATCAGGGATACTAGTCTCTGATGTATCATTAGTCTCCAATGGAGAATTAATGTCATCAGTGACTTGTGTTTCATTTTGTTTCAGTACTCTAGTCTCTAATAATACATCAGTCCTTGGTACTTCATGCACAACAGTCAACTCCCCCTCAATTAAAGAGGAATCATTGTTGTTTTGGGGATTTTCAGCATTCTCTGTTGGATATTCCCATGCATCCAATTCATTCTCAAAACTGAGAGGTTCATGCAATCCTTGACCAAGCATTCCTGGAATCTTTCTATCATCAAATGCAACTTGAATGGATTCCACAATGACCTTGGTTCTTAAGTTATAAACTCTGTATGCTTTGCTTGACAGAGAATAACCTAAGAAGATTGCTTCATCAGACTTATTGTCAAATTTTCCTCTTGTCTCTGATGAATCTCTCAGTACAAAGCACTTACAACCAAACACATGTAAAAACTTGAGAGTTGGTTTTCTCCCAGTCATCAATTCATAAGGTGTTTTGTTGTATGCTTTGTTTATCAAGGACCTGTTTTGTGTAAAACATGCAGTGCTTATAGCTTCCTCCCAAAAATAGGTGGGAAGCTTAGCCTCTTGCAACATGGTCCTTGCTGCTTCAATGAGGGTTCTATTTTTCCTCTCAACAACTCCATTTTGTTGAGGGGTTCTAGGTGCAGAGAATTGATGAGTAATTCCTTTCTCAGTGCAGAATTCAATTACTTGGGAATTTTTGAATTCTGTTCCTCTGTCACTTCTTATTACCCTCACTGTTTTTCCTGACTCAGTTTCTAGTTTCTTGACATGATCAATAATTAACTGAGCAGCTTCATTCTTTGCAAAGAGGTATTTTACCCAAGTATACCTTGTGTAATCATCAACAATTACCAGTGCATATCTATTCCTTAATATAGACATCACATTCACTTGACCAAATAAATCCATATGGAGAAGTTGTAAAGGATCAGTGATTGATGTTGCTGGTTTGTTTTTGAATGATACACTTCTTTGCTTTCCTTTCTGGCATGCATCACACAATCCATCTTGTGTAAATTCCAATTGTGGAATGCCAGCTACCACTCCTTTCCTCACAAGACTATTGATATTCTTGAAATTCAAGTGGGAAAGCTTCTTATGCCAAAGCCAACTCTCATCAGTTGAAGCTTTGCTATATAGACATGTGATTTGATCAGTTGAAGAAATGAGATTTGCGATGTACAAATTCCCTTTTCTTTTTCCTGTCAAAATCACAGTCCCTGATTCTTTGTCACTCACTAAGCATTGATCTTCTTTAAAAGTGACATTGAATCCTTTATCACATAGTTGACTCACACTTAGTAGATTGTGCTTTAAGCCGTCAACCAGTGCTACTTCTGTGAAGATGACATCTCCATGTTCAACAGATCCATATCCTCTTGTATGGCCTTTGCTGTCATCTCCAAAAGTGACTCTTGGGCCACTTCTCTCTTCATACTGTTTTAGCAGGGACTTATCTCCAGTCATGTGCCTTGAACAACCACTGTCCAAGTACCATGATTTCTTCTTTTTGCCCTGCACAGTAGAGAGAACTAGTTTGAGATTTTTGGGACCCAAATCTTCTTGAGTCCTTTCTCACTAGCTGCAGTTTCAAGACTTGACTCAGAATAAGTCGATTGCCCCTTTTCATGTTTGATTTTAATTGGGCAATTTACAGTCTTGCTTCCACTGTTTGTGAGACTACTTGACTTTGATTTATTATTTTCTATGCAAAGATTACTTGACCTTTTTACAGGTGATTTATCTTTTATTGTCTTTGAGTTAGCAGTCTCAATCATAGGAATTTTATTTCTGCTCCTACAGTGCATAGCTATGTGGTTTGGATTACCACATACATGACATGTTTTTCTAGGAGCATCAGGCATTGAAACATAGTTTGTGTATTTGTTAATGCCTAACTTGCCATTCCTATTTTTCTTTCTTCTGTTTGATTCCACAACTTTTTCAACCTTTTGTATTGGAACAGTTTCCAATTTCTTTATTAACTGTTTCTTTGTCATAAACCCAAGGTTTAAATTTTTGTTTTGAATTTTCTCAACAATATTCACTGTCTTTTGATTGAAACTTGTTTTTTCAGTGTTTTGTTGATCTTGAATGTTTATAAATTTGGGTTCATGGACAGGAGATACAAAGTTAATTTTTCTAGCAGCTTTAGGCTTTTCAGTTGTGGACTCAACAGCTTCATCATGATCAATTAAATCTGAACTACTATCAAGATTTTCATCATAACCTAGTCCAGATTTTTGACCTATTGTTTGATACCCTACCAAGTCAGATAACTTTTTAGAGGAAGTATTCCACTGTTTAATCTTAGCTTGAGCGATTTCAAGTTGCTCTACTAAGTAGTATTCCCTCTTTTTCAAAGCATCAATCATGTGATGTGCTTTGCTTAGATCAGACTTGATTATATCAAACTGTGCCAATCTCTCTTCAAGAAACTTATTTCTTTTTAAGAGATTGTCACGTGATTCTTTTACATTGGTATGCTCTAGAGTTAATGATCTAAAACTGATATGCAAATCAGACATATCTTTTTGCATGCTTTCAATGCTAGATGTATCAAGTAAATTAAGCACGTTAAAATTCTGATTTGCATTACATACCTTTGAAGAATCACTTGACTCGTCACTACGAGCCATTAGGGCAAAGTTGACAACTTCTTCATCAGAATCGCTGTCAATCCAATCCTTTCCCTCAGTAATCAAGGCTTTGCTTTTGGATTTAGCTTTCTTGTCAGCAAAGTCCTTCCTTGATTTTTCATCCTTAGATCTATCATTAGATCTAGGCTTCTTGCACTCATTGGCAAAGTGCCCTAACCCATCACAATTGTAGCATCTTATTTTCTTTAAGTCGAAGGTGACTTTTTGACCTTCTCGTTTAGGGTTAGGTTTTCTCGATGACTTCCTTCCTTTTCTGCTAGCCCTAAATTTCTTAAACTGTTTAACCATGAATGCCATGAATTCCTCCATGTCATCATCGGTATCCAGTTCATCTTCAATATCAGTCGAGCTAGCATCAGAGGATTCACCATCAAGCTTCTCTTGAGACTTGTTTGTCTCAACCATCAACGCAGCTCCTTTGTCCCTGCCATGCATGCGCTGTCTTTGCTCTACTTCAAGTTCATATGTCTTTAAGTTTCCGTAGAGCCTATCCAATGTGAGGGTTTCCATATCATGAGCCTCCCTAACTGCTGTAGTCTTTGGATCCCAGCTTGGAGGGAGGGCTCTCATGAACTTGGTATTGATATCTTCATTATCATATGTCTTACCAAGTATGGTCAAGTCATTAAGCAAAGAATTGAACCTGTCTTAGATTGACGTGATTGGTTCATTAGGCTTTGCCTGAAAGAACTCATACTGTTGAGTCAACAGTGAACGTCTGTTCTTTCTAACTTGATCAGTCCCCTCACATAGGACCTTGATAGTGTCCCAGACTTGTTTAGATGTCGTGCAATTGATGATGCTATTGAACATATGTTTGTCTATTCCATTATAGAGTATGTTCATAACTTTAGCATCTTTCAACACTTGTAACTTGTCCTCATTGGTATAATCACTTTCTGGTGCAAGTACAAAGTGTTCTGCGACAATAGATCCTTCGACAGTTTTTGCAGGAATAAACTTCCTGGGTAGATAAGGACCCTTCTCAATCCTATCTATGTAATCTGGATCTGTTGCTCTCAAGTGCATATACATCTTTTGTTTCCACATTGGATATTCATCCCTTTTTAGAATAGGGATCCTGGTTCCACCATCACGTCCTCCATTATACGCAATCATGTTAGAGCTGCTTGCTTCTTCGTTGTTGGCCATCTCAGAATCTTGTTAATTGAGTATTTTCAATTAAAGGCTCTGATACCAATTGTTTTCCCAGTGAGATGGCCTAGAACTTGTAGAAGGGGGGTTGAATACAAGTTCTAACAACTTTTTCCGAATTCCTGTTCTTTAAGAAATTAACTTTCTGCGGAATATAAAGAACAAGATCAAAACTTTATAAACAATTGTTTTTATTGATTTAACAATTGATTACAAGTTTTCTAACAATCAAAAACAAGCTTTGATCGTCAGCTTCTATTCTGTATATTTAGAGATAATACAACCCTTTCAATTCTCTATGCTATACAGACATACCCAGCTTTGAATTACAATTCTGTAATTTATAATTACAGCTTCTAAAACTAAGTTTACGAAAACCTAGCTTCCTAATTCAAATCAAATACAATCTTTCCAATTGAAAGATTTCTAACAAGTTTCCTTGTCAGCTACGTCTTCAATAAAATCTACGTGTTCATGGAAGACTTTCCTTCTTTGATTTGAACTCTAACTCCATCAGCGATTAAGTCCTCGACTAATCTCCGATAGCTTCTTTAATTAGTCTCTGATCACTTCGAGTAATCTCCGATGCTTTAATAAATTAATCTCTGATCACCTCGAGTAATCTCCGATGCTTTGGCTTTAGTCTCTGGTGACGTCAGCTTTTAATCTCCGAAGTATTGTGTTATTCTCTGATGACGTCAGCTTTAATCTCTGACTCTTTAATTACAACCTCCGATGACGTAAGCTTTAATCTCCGATGACCAATCCTTCAATCTCCGATGAACCAAACATTTTAATCTCCGATGAAGGATTCTTCAATCTCCGATGGGCAAAGTCCAATCTCTGATGAACAAAGTTTTAATCTCTGATGGACTTTTCCCTTAATCTCCGACAAGCCAAATTTAATCTCTGAAGGACTAATTAACTTAAACAACTTGTTGAACAGACTCAACAAGTATTCCAGCAGTACATACAAGTAAAGTGAATCTATCTCTTTATTAAAATGACTAAATTACAACCAAGAGATACTACTGCTAGCTACAAAACTAAAGTGTTACAAACCAACACTTTTCTATACATTTGTATTCCTAAGTATTCTAAAGACAATCATCATCAAATGTTAATAAAACCTAACATCCCCGATAGTCAACTCTATCAGAGACTAATCTTCTTCTAGTCTCTTACAGGTGAACTTACCAGAGATTAGGGCAATCTCCGATCGAGGGTAATATGGTAGTTATCTCTCCCACGATCAAAAATGGTTCACTACCCTTAAGAATTGCAAACGTTTCAAACAATTTGATAAAACAAAATTCAAACATCTTTGCAATTACAAACACTCAAGCTCTGAAATTATTTTCTCTCTGCAAATACTCTGCAATTTAACCCTTTTTCAAGTTTTCTTCCAAAGTTCACAGATCTCTGAAAATGGCCGCTAAAATAGTTCTGTTCAAGTTTGGAGATTTTGATATCATCAAGACAAACCATTCAGGGTGGCTGATAAGCATGTCTTTGAAGCCCAGTACCACCCCTTTGTGGATTTCCTTCAACACTCCAGTCTTTCGTATGCCATTTACGAAGCCCTCATTCAAGCCGATGAAGTTATCACGGCTGCTGGTCCACTGCTACCATCCAGGGTGAGAAAACTGCCTCCCATGTGGTAAGTTTTAGGTATGCAAACTCTGTTTATAATATAGATCATGCCGTAGTTAATAATGCTTTACATTTACCTGTTCATGAAAACTATGACTCACTTGCTTCTGATGAAGAAATTGTTTCTATGTTTAAAAATTTACATTATTCTGCAGAAATTACTTTTGTTGGGTCTATAACACGACCCCATCTTAGGCAAGAGTGGTCACTATTTTTTGACATAATCACAAAAGCATTTTCTACTAAGTGCAGTGGCTATGATGCTATCACTACACTCACACAACAAATCGCTTTTAGTGTGCTGTATGATAGACATCTTAACATTGGGCTCTTTATTCTGCAAAATTTGTTGATAAAACTTAAAACCAGTAAAAATAATATTTATTATTCTAGGTTTTTGATGATGATTGCTAATTATCTAATTCCTAACCTTGATATTACTGGTATGCAAGTTTTACCAACTGTTTTGCAGAGTAAAAGAATATTTACAGATGTGAAGCATAAATCTACAAAGGTAAGAGTCCATTTATTTTTTCCTCCTGTCATGAGATCTATTCTCATTGACAGGCTTCCAAATCTTTATTCTTTGCAATTTTTTGAGGATATTGAAAGTCAAACCCCCATTAATCCTCCAACCACTTCACATCAACTGTCCATAGCCCCCTCCACAGTCTCTCAACAGACTGTGGTTGTAAAACCAAAGACAATCACAAAACTCCCAATTAAAAGAAAAATAATTGAGGGAACAAGTGAGGATGAGGGAGAACCAGAAGCTGAAGTTCCACTTCAGAGAAAGAAGAGAGTTATAACCCTTAGCCAAGCCCAATCCAGTGCTTCTCAAAAAGCATTGGAGGTTATAAGGACAAACAGTGAACTGTCACCATCCTCCCAAAAGGATGTTGACATTGAAGAAAGTTCCCAACCAGGAACATACTGTACAGAGTCTGCACAACCTCTTGTTCACCAACAAGAGGAAACCCAAAGAGAGATAATAAAAGAAAAGAGTGACACAAGGAGTGCACACACAGAGTCATCATTTGATGTTCCTCAATTTTCAATATCTGAGGAACAGCCAACACTCCCACTGTACATTCTTCTCCTTTTTCTCCCACTCTTGATTCTTTTGATATAAATATGATTGATTCTTTTGATTTTTCCCAAGAGGAGCCAATAATCGAGACAAGCTCTCAAATAGATTACATGGATAGAACCCTAGCCCAAGATAAACAAAGGGAACCCCCTATCCATGTTGTCACAAGCACTTCTCCAACCCCCACTTCTGTAGGACAGAGTGATACCATCCAAATGAGTGAGGTTGTGAGAATAATTAGTGAGAGTCAGGCTCCTGCCCTGGAAAAAGGAGAGACCATACACATACAAGAGAGTCAAGCTTTAGATAGCTTGGAAAAAGGAGAGAAAGAGAAGCTAGGTGCCCAACCCCAGGCAAAAGGAGAGGGTGTGAGCAAGGATGAGATCCTTGAACAAAAGAAAAGAGAGAAATTTTCAGTAGGTATATTTTTACAACCTGCTGAAACCAGCTCACAAGCAGCTTAGGTTTCTTCTGCTCCCCCCATCAATATCCAAACAGAAGAACCAGAGATTAGATCAAGCACAGGGGATGCAGCTTTACAAGTCATATCTGAGATGTCCAATGCTAATTTTGAAGAATTATATGGTCTACAACAGAAACAAGATCATATTTCTGCATTGAAGACAAGCCTAGCAGATGAACCTGTGCCTGAAGAAGCTCCAGAGAATAATGTTGATGAATGGCTTGATGCCTCTTATGCCAACACTCTGGAGGAAGCAGCCGCCCAGTTGAGGCAAGACTATGTGACCAACATAGGGTCAACTGCTGCTGCACCATTCGTGAAGGACATTCTTGAAGAAGTAACCAAGGTGGATAAGAAACACACAAAATTTCACCACTTCTTGGTTACTGGCATCAATGGTGCAGTGTAGCAAATCAAGGAAAGGATGGAGTTGGAGACAGACAAGATTAAAAGGTGTTATGAAGGACACTTGCCAAGGAGGACTGTCACAACAATTGATTCATTAGTCAAAGATAAGTCCAAGACTGACAATCACCTTCAAGCCCTCGAAGCAAATATCCAACTCCTGATCCAAAAGCAAGATCGAATGGAACAACTTTTGCTACAGGCAATTCCAACACTGGCCACCTCCTCTAAACCCCAAGATGCTGATGTCAAAAAGGGGGAGAGTGGTCCATTCAAAACTGCTCCTGTACATTCACACAAGTCTGGTTCTGTCCTTGATGCAGAATTGCAAGCAATTTTGGACAGTATCCTAAAGAAGCATTCTGATCTTGCAACAGCAGCAGCAGCAACAACAACAACAACAACAACAACAACAACAACAACAACAATTCCAACAACAGCAACAACAATAGCAACAACAACAACTTTTCCTTCTTCCTCTACACAAGCCCCAAAATCAAAAGACAAAGGCAAGGGAGTCATGGTTAAGGAACCAAAGAAAAAGATTTCAACTCAACCAGGACAACCTAAGCTGTTGGGGGATGCCATGAAGACTGCTCACTTTCCTACTCCTATTGAAATTGAAGTGGAAGGGAAAGTTGAGTTAGTCAATCCTCGTGATCAAAGATTAATAGATTCTGATGCATTATTAGCTCAGAAACTTCAAGAGGAGGAGGACATGGCAGTAGCAAGGGAGGAGGAGGAGGCAAAGAAGAAGAAAACTTCAACAAAGAGATCAAGTGCACAGAAGGCAGCCATTACCAAAAAGAAGAATAAAGAGATGGAAGAGGCAGAAAGAAAGTCAAGAAGGAAACCTTTGGTCCAGGAATCTGTAAAGAAACCTGTGATCAAGGCAACCATTAAGAAGCCTACCTCTCAAGATCCTCCAAGGTCAACCGAGACGGCCTTGGTGGCTGTAAGTGGATCAACAAAACCACGAACAGTTTCATCAAGGAAGTCCTATAAGGTTGAAATGGCTAGCACTGAAGAAATAATCAAGGCCCTGAAGAAAAGTACAAAGAAGATTGATCTTATCAAGGGTAAAAACAATGAAGAGCTTCTCCATGTCTTTTTAAAAGATGGAGAGTCTCTGAAGTTCGAAAAGCCAGCCTTGGAGGGACAGAATAAAGAAGATCTGGAGTGATTGCTGACTGTTGTGCTTGAGACTTCTAATCTCAACATGAAACTTCGAAGCCAAATTCAGAAGGTGATAAAGATGGAGCATAAGGTGGATTCAGTACCGAAAGCTAAGTCTAAGCCTTTGGGATTGTGGTATGAGACTTTTCATGGAGAGAAGGTTTTCTTTGACTACAACAGAGACATTAACAGTATCAGTGAGAGGCACATTGAAGGATTTCTTACTCTCCTCAAAGATGCTGAAGAAGAAATTGAGCTTGTATTGAAAAATCTGTTGAAAAATAGGCTGGAGTTGCTGAGGAAAAACAGAAAAGAATGGTTGGAGTTGTTGAAGAAAAAATGAGGTAAAATTGTTGTGTTGAAGTTGTTTGTTGAAATAAGTTATAATTTTTTTTTTTATCTTTGAAGCCAGACTTATAGGATTTAAACCTGAGTCTTGGTGGAAGCTGAACAACAGATCAAAGATCTTAGTTCAGAATACATTTGTAGTTAGAAATTCTTTATTCTTTTTCTAAGTAATTGTAATATTGAGTTTTGACATCATCATCAACCTTGAAATTATGCTTATCATTTTGATATTCATAATTAGGGGGAGAATGTTAGGTTTTAGAACATTTGATGATGATTGTCTTTAGATTACTTAGAGTACAAATGTATAGAAAGTGTTAATTAGTAACACTGAAGTTTTGTAGCTAGCAGTTATCTCTTTGTTTGTAATTTATTCATTATTTGTAAAGAGATAAAATTATTTCATATTTGTAAGTAACTGCTGGAATGATGTATCGAAGCTTCAGAAAGTCAAGATGTGTATTTGATCCGTTAGAATTTGCAAAAAGGCTTGTCGGAGACTAGGAGAATTGGTCAGGGACTAAAAATATTTTATCTGTCGGAGACTAGTTTTGCCTATCGGAGACTAAGACTTAAGTCATCAGAGATTAAGCCTAAAGGAGTCGGAGACTAAAGCTTACGTCATCGGAGACTAAAGTTAAAAGCATCAGAGACTAGCTGACGTCATCAGAGACTAAGCCTTAACGCGTCAGAGACTAAACAATTCTATCGGAGACTACACAAGCTAATGTCATCAGGGACTAAATGCACCAGAGACTAGTAATGACGTCACCAGAGACTAAAGATGAAGCATCAGGGACTAATCGTGATTTATTTCCTGAAAGATACAGAGTTCAAATTAAAAAGGAATGTCTTCCACGTAAAGTAAAATATTATTGAACACGTAGCTGGTAAGGAAACTAACCAGAAATCTGTTCCTATCAAAAAGGAAAGATTGTATTTGATTCGAATAAGGAAGCTGAATTTTATTCAGAATAGGAACTGAGTTAATGATAATTCAGTTGGAATAGAAGTTGTAATCAGTTTTTACAGAGAATTGTAACTTCGAAGCTGTATAGGTTTTTCATAGTTTTGTATCTTTTCCTATACAGAATAGAAAAGAAGCTGACGATTACATTATTGTAATTGTTAGGATTCGTATTCAATTGTAAATCAATAAAGCAATTGTTTATAAATTGATTCGTGTTCTTGTTCTTTATATTCCGCAAGAAAAGTTAATTTCTTAAAGAACAATTAATTCGAAAAGATTTTAAAGAACTTGTATTCAACCCCCCCTTCTACAAGTTCTCGACATCTCACTGGGAAAACAATGAGAGAAATCAAGATTGAACCAATCACTCGATCACAAGCCGAGAAGCTGGTAGAAATGGAAAAACCATCCACTTCTAAGGTGGTAACCAGGGAGGAATTCAATAAATTGGAAGACCAGCTAGAAGAAATCCTAATGATGATGGCGCATATGAGAACCTTCATTCGAAATTCTGGAATAGGAGAGAAGAATGAGAGGCCTCTGGAGAAAAGAAAAAGAAGAATGTTGAAGACGAAAAAGATGGGTTTATTGATGAAAAAGAAGAAAAGATAGCAGGGAAGAAGGGAAAGAATAACAAGAACAAGAAAATAATCGAGGAAGCCACCATCGACAAGAAGATTCAGGCCCTGGAGAAAAGCGTAAGAAATATGAAAAGAGTGAAAGGTTCCAGGGGAATGGATCAAGCGGAGCTATACCTGAAAATTTCAAGATGCCAGAATTTCCAAAATATACTGGATCAGGTCTTCTACTGCAACACCTAATCATATACAAGACACAATTGGGGTCGTACAAAAAGGATGATGGAATGAAGATGAATGAATTCTCCATGAGCCTTACAAGACCTGCTCTGCAGTGGTATACTCAACTAGATAAATCCAAGATTAAGACTTGGGAGGATTTATCTGGTATATTCCTGGAGCAATATAGCTTCCAAAAGGAACTTATGCCTGACCGATGGAAGCTGGGGCAGTTGAAGGAAAAACCTAATGAGTCTTTTAGGGAGTTTGGACAACAGTTTAGGGAAATAACAACAATGATAAACCTACTAATCAATGGGAAAGAAATGGTAAAATTTTGCATTGAAGGACAAGAGCCTCCTTTTTATGAAAAGCTTATAGAAAAGAAGAATTCAAGCTTTTCAGAAGTAATAGCGCATGCCATGGACGTGAAAAAGGCTTTGAAAACAGGGAAAATGGTGGATCTTGCAGCTTTAAGAGTCATGGTTGAACAAATTCAAACTGGATCATACCACAAAAAGGGATGGAAGAAGATTGAGAATGAGGTAACATTTGTAGTACCAAGGCAAGGATCCCTAAAAAAGACCTTCAATCATCATCAAGTCCAAGACTCAACTTCAATAATCAACAACAGAACACATAGTATCAGCCAAAGAGGCCCAAACCAAAGAAGTTTACACCTTTAGGAGAACATTAAACACACATACTGCAAGCCTTGTTAAACCAGGGTATGAACAGAAAATCAACAAGGGTTCCAAACCAAAATAGTAAAAGGGTATGATCTGAACCAAAGGTATGCATATCATTATGATCTACCTGGGCATGATACTGAGAAGTGTTGGGGCTTGAACCATCAAATAGAAGATTTAATTGATCGAGGAGATATTGTGATCAAGGAAACACCAAATGTGGACAATAATCCATTACCAAAGCATGGCGGTAATGTGAATGTGGTGGGACAAGAAGGAGAGACTTATGAGAAGGTCAATTACATGTTCCCAGTATCAAAAAAGAAATGCATGATGGGAACAATTACCCAGGATTAATCTTCAAGGGACAGCCCGTGAAGAATGAACAAGGACTACAAACCAAAGTGTTAGTGGCCAACTAAAAAGGGAAGTGTTCTTTTCTTTTAATTGTTTAAAATTTTGCTGAATAGTGATGAGTTGTTAAGTAAGAATTTTGGTAAAGTACAATCAAATGTAGCAAGAACTACGTTATGGGCCTAATTCCTTACAAATGGGATACGTAGGCTACCTTTCATGGTTCGGCCCTAACTATTTTCAAATATTCAGGATCACCAAGAAACATGCAGGGTCCTCTTTAAATACTATAGACTTCTCAAATCATGCTAGATTCTGAATCCTCATGCCTTTTAATGTTAAGAAGTTTGATTTTGGCTTGACCTGATTTCTAGATGTTTGATGATATCAAAAGTGTTAAATCAACAGTTTATTCAAAGGATATTATCAAGGGAAACTCATCCATCAAACAAAAAGTAAATTTGTTTCAAGATAATCTTTGACTTATTGCGGTCATCAAAGTCTTTCATTGGTACGTGGACTAACTATTAATTTGTTTGATTGTTAAAGAACATTTCAAACTGTTGCCAACACATCCTTGTGGTCTAAAACATTGTCTTCTGCCAGAATGAGATTTTCACACAACTTGATGTTACCAGACACTTTGATCATTTAGGCTATAAGGCATTCAATCATTTTTGTTTGGGCTTTAAGAATTCACAAATTTGCTCAAATGTTTGTTGAACCGAGTAACCGAGGGTACAAATCTCAGGAAACATCTACACTCGCATAAAAATGAGTCGACATGTATGAACAACTTGACTAGGCTTCGTATGAGACCTTTGTTATTCGAGCAAGTAAACCCTCAGGGAACGTCTCTTACGTTCTAGCGCCTTAAAGATTTTTAGAATCTGGGAGTCATTGGTCGAAAGCTCGCTACACGGTTAACATTGAAAGTCCGAGAAAGCAAAGTATTACAATGTCAATATTTATTGAGGAAAAAAGGTGTGACAGCCCCAAAAATCCCATGCTGGACTTCGGGCACCGTTATAAATTGACAACAAAAAGACATTATTAACCAAGCATACACATCATGAAATAAGAGAAATATAACCTTTATTACATAACCAAAATAACTGTTTTACAGTGGAAGTTCGTGAGGGCTCATAGGCCTTACAATCCAAATATTTTTATAATATCCTCATGCTTCATTCTTCCCCTAAAAGGCCATCTATAGGAGAGCAATCAGAAAACGTTCCTCATGCCATCCTTTCTTTGCCCTTATTAGTCGGGTTGGCCTTCTCATCATGCCCTGTAAAACATTTCATAATAATCCACATGAGCGATTTACGCTCAACAAGTATATATTCATAAGCTAGGTATGTTCTTAAAATAGATATTTCATAAGACTTTAGTGTTTAATGAGATTGGGCGAAACAATGCTGGCACCTCCTGATTTAATAAACATGTAACTTTCAGGGTTCTCGAGTGATGACGAGGGATTGACCCTTTACTTTAAAGAAATCTTGAATCATTCATTTGCGCCTTAGGATTCTCTTCATCAAACGGTGCATCAGCTAGCAAGCCTGACCACTGTCTGACTTCATTATCTCTTCATCAAATGACATATCAGCTGGCCAGCCTAAGCGTTTGACTTCATCATATGACATACGTAGTCAACATAGAAAGCATAGGTCTACGAGGGTTCGTTTACCGATGCCTCAGTTTTTCATTCCCTATCACCTTAGGCCAGGGCGCCAAGAGATTGCAACCTATTAGCCTGTACACCTATATGGATATTGCAAGTATAGGATAAGGAATAAAACTTCTATATCCTTATAGGATTTTCCTTTGGCGTGTTAGCGAGTTAAAACAGCTAGCAACCACCCAATAATACTTAGTTCAATATACAACATCTTTTCACGTACATCGGATCAATGAATTGTACGTTACTTATCCATGAAAAAAATATTGATCTTGCATAAAACAAGGTATAACATTTGGTTATCTACATAAATCAAATCAATGATCTTACGTATTTAATGAAAAAGGAATAGAGTGAGTATATACTTGACTTGGTCCTTAACTAATTTTAAATTCAAAATACTAGTGCGTGAAAAGTTCTGTAAAACATGATTGTTGATATAACATGAGAAATCTATGCCTTAAAAATAAATAAGAGAATTCGCATAAGTGAGTAGTCACTGAAGTGGAACAATGATCATTAGGGGGGTGTGCATGATCAGGGGATGGCCATCAGGGGAAAGTCATCAGGGGGTGTGCATAATCAGGGGATAGCCATCAGGGGGTGATCCTCCCGTCAGGAGATAGTCATCAGGGATGACTTACCCGTTAGGGGATAATCCTCTGTCAGGGGATAGTCATCAGGGGATGACTTACCCATCAAGGGGTGATCCTCTCGTCAGGGGATAGTCATCAGAGGATGACTTACCCATCAGGGGATAATCCTCCCGTCAGGGGATAATCTTGTTTATCGCCAAACTCATTGGTAATTTATTTGACTATCGCCAAACTCTCTTGGTCGTCGTCAACTATTTAGCTAGCGCCAAACTTAGTGCTAAACTCATCAGTGGATAATTGTTCAGCGCCAAACTCATCAATGGATAATTGTTCAGCGCCAAACTCATCAGTGGATAATTGTTCAGCGCCAAACTCATCGGAGACTAGCATTTTTGTCATTCAGAGACTAACCTTGTTACTCATCAGAGACTAACATTATTATTCATCAGAGACTAACATTGTTACTCATTAGAGACTAACATTGTTACTTATTAGAGACGAACATTGTTACTCATTAGAGATTAAGTTAGAGCTTGTCTATGCTATAATGAAGGACCTTTCATAATATCATGGATGATGCCTAACCAGGAATAGACCCAATTTAGGGTGCATCATTATCCTACATGTTGTGTGTATCATTACTTTTACATAATACACACACACATATGCAAAAGAATATTACTGCAGCTTTTGATACTTAGCATACACGACTAATACTCTCAAATGTTATGCATGAGAGAATAAAATAGAGTAGAGCAGAGTATATGATTATAAAGCTCTTACCTCTTTGTCTTTAAGGAAGGAATTAAAAGCTTGACTGCACTAGGAAAGGTCTATTGCTTTAAAGGTGAACTTAACATTTATGTGGGTTGCTGGTTAAAGAGAAGTTTTAGAAGAGAGATTACAATTTTATCTCAGATGAGGTATTTATAGTGTTCGTAAATCGATTAGAGCATTTTGAATTTTCTTGCCAAGAAGGCCATGGCTTCATCAACAGCCTCTTGTTCCTCTAGAGTATAGATTTCTTCATCTTCACTATCCATACTCTCAGCTCCACTTGCCTCAACTTCACTTTTCTCTTCAATGAGAACTGTCTTCCCATAAAGCTTCTTGCTCGAATTCTCAGCCTCAAGTGCCATTAATTTTTCATTTCTATGGCCTTGACTTAGACTTTCTCTTTGTTGAACCTCTAACTCATAAGTTTTGAAGTTCCCATAGAGCTTCTCCAAGTATATTGAGCTCGTATCTTTGGCTTTCATTATGGCTATAGTTTGGCATCCTAGCTCTTTGGCAATGCCCTTATAAATTTTAGATTCACATCCTTGTTGGCATAAGTTTTGCCAAAGATCCTCAAGTCATTGATTAACCTGTTGAATCTATCAAATAAGCTTGTTAGAGACTCACCAGGTTTGCTTGTGAAAAACTCATATTGTTGGATCAACAAGGACTACTTATTTTCCCTTACTTCTTTAGTCCCTTCACACAACACTTGTATTGTCTCCTAGACCTCTTTGGTAGACTCACAATTAATGACACTATTAAACATGTCATTGTCCAAACCATTATAAAGAATGGTCATGACTTTAGCATCCTTCATGGAGTCTTCCTTTTCTTTAGTTGCTAGGTCTTTTGGGAGTTTGGGGATTGAATCCTCAGGGACTACTTGGCCATCTCTTGTTGCCAAGGGAACAAGCTTCATTGATTTAGGAGGTCCTTCTTCCAAGATTGTTATGAAGGAAGGATCTGTAGATTTGAGATGCATGTGCATCCTTCTCTTCCATAAGAAATACTTCTCCCACACCAACAGTGGGATCTTCACATTTCCACTTTTGTTACTCATCTTGATCTTCTAGTATGTATGTCAACTAGAGTGCTTTACCAATTGTTATTCCCGAATGAGTAATTGTAGAAGGGGGGTTGAATACAATTTTAGCTTTTTCTCCCAATGTAAAGATTATTATATAATTTATAAATTAATTGCGGAATTAATAAACAAGACAAATTATATCAATCAATAAAAAATGCATTTTATTGATATTGGAATCTGAAATTACAATCTGGTTATCAAAATTGATACCAATTTCTGAAATCTATTCAAGTGTGAACAACTGCTATCTAGAAATGAATTTCTAACTTCTCAAGTTATGAAAAAATTGCTTCTCAAATTCTATGAATTTTTTGCGTCAGATTACAGAGTGCATGAATTCTCTCTCTCTATTTTTTGTATTCTACTATAATCTCTTTTTATATCTGTTTTTCTTTTATCTCTGTCTTATGTAATCTATGTTGTTTATATATTGTGACTTTTATACTTTCCACACAGCTTCCTTTTCTGTTTGTCCCGTGGAGTAATTGTAGAATGGGAGGTTGAATACAATTACCAACTTTTCTTTGAATTAAAATGTTTAATATAGTTTAAAACTTAAGGACAATTATAACAACTTTATTGAAAAGATATAACAATAGAAACAAAAAAGCAAAATTGCAAGATGTAAATGGTAATCAACAATAAAGAATGTTATTATCAAATAAATTGAATCTTTATAATTTCTTTTGTTTAAACATAAAACAGCTTCTCTTTTTCTGTAAATTGATTACAGGTGCTCAAGTTCTAATAACTTGCTTCTTTTTATGCAAAAAAAATTATAGATGCTATCTGAGATAATATATATTATGAGATGTATGATTTTCTTTTTGTGTTTCTCAATGATCTCAGATTTTTAATCTGTGATATCTTATCTCAGTTGCTCCGTGTCTATTTATAGACACAACTTCCATGTTCTCCAAGCTTCTATTCTTAGTTGTTACCAAAAATATTTTTGTTGTTCGTTGGTAACCATGCTTGCTCCAGAGCCGGTTTTTATGCTCCCACATGCACAAATTTCACCTTCAGCATCAGCACATGTGGCCCCAACTTCAGTTGTAGATGCATTAAGTACGAAATAGAGACTCTGAAATCAACTTAGATATTATAAAGCTGACTTGCGTGATAGGGATGTGACAACTTTCTGCCTTACTAGGAGAGGTTTGTAGTTGTAGGCGAATGTTGGAATTGATCAAGGATTATGATTGTATGATCAATTACACCGTGAAAAAGTAAATGTGGTAGCAGATGCCCTGAGTAGGCATGAACAGTTGAATATCATGATCACACAAGCTGAATTATGGAGGGATTTAGAACGATTACATCTCAGCATATTATCAGCGGAGGACGATACAAAAATAGGAGAAATGACTCAGGTGAAGCGTCAACTATACAACCAAATCAGGAGAACACAAGAAGAACATCAAGAAGATAAAGAGAAACTCCTAGTGAAAAGAAAAAAGGAAATGTAGAATAGATGTCAAAGGTCTACTACAATATGATGACAGAATTCGGATACCCCCAAAGGAAGAATTGCGACATGAGATCCTATAAGAGGCATATCAGTCAAGATTCTCGGTACATCATTGGGAGCACCAAGATGTATCAAGATTTGCGTCTGATTTATTGGTGACCCAACATGAAAAAGCAAGTTGCAGAGTAGATGAGTCATTGTTTCACCTGTCAAAGAGTGAAGGCAGAACATCAGAAGCCAAGTGGATTAATGCAACCTTTGGAAATTCCGGAATGGAAGTGGGAATTGATTACAATGGATTTTGTAGTTGGATTACCAACTACAATCAAAGGGAGTAATGCTATTTGGGTTATTGTTGATAGATTGACCAAATCATCACATTTTTTGTCTATAAAAGATACCTCTAAGATGGATCACTTAGTAAAAATCTATGTGAAGGAGATTGCAATTAGACATGGAGTTCATGTGTCAATCGTATCAGACAGAGACCCCCGTTTTACTTCATGGTTTTAGAGAAAATTTCAAGAATATCTCGTTACTCGCTTGGATGTGAGTCTGCATACCATCCCCAGTTAAATGGACAATCAGAAAGGACAATACAAACCTTGGAAGACATGTTAAGAGCTTGTACTTTGGATTTCAAAGGAAGTTGGGATGAACACTTACCAATAATAGAGTTTGCTTACAATAACTATTACCATGCCAGTATTGGTATGACCCCTTTTGAAGCATTCTATGGTAGAAAATGTAGAACTCTGTTACATTGGAATGAGGTTGGATAAAGAAAGTTAGAAGGACCAGAAATAATTCAGCAAACGGAAGAAGCTATTACTGTCATTCGACAAAGGATTAAAGTCGCCCAAAATCGACGAAAGAGTTATGCAGACCAACATCATAAGGACCAACCGATGAACGTTAGAGATTATTCATTTGTCAAAGTATCCCCCTGGAAGGGAGTTACCAGATTTGGAAAAAGAGGAAAACTAGAGCCACGTTATGTTGGACCCTTCGAGATATTAAAAAAAAATAGGACTTGTAGCATACGAGCTAACATTACCCCCAATCTTAGGTCACCTCCGTATTGTGTTTTCATGTGTCCTTCCTACGGCCTTACAAACCTGATTTCAAAAGGGTAATAGTTTATCAACCTATTGAGATCAATGAAGATCTGACATATAAAAAGGAACCGATTCAGATAGTGGATCGTCAAACTGAAAGATTGAGAAATAAAGAAGTTCCCTCTATAAAGGTTATTTGGAGGAACCACGATGTCGAAGAGGCTACTATTGGAATGTATGCCCTAGTGCATGGCCAATTATGTAATGATTGTGGTACTACATTTACGTTATGTTTTGGTTAAATGATAATTTCTTTTATTATGTTTTATTTATTGCGTTATATAAATGTTAGCATAATAAATGTCCTTAAAAGAATGATACTAATTATATAGATTCAAGTATGTGACTTGAATATGAGATCATATAAGTATGTTATATATCATTATTCTTAAATGTCCCTAGTCAAGAATTATTGTTAGTGGGACAACAATAATACATTGAGACTAGTATGTTAATTGACTGATGGCCACATCTCATTGGTCATAAATATATACGAGATATATTAAGTTGATGCATAGGTACATGTTATAGAACAGTGTACTGGACAGACCCACCATGAGAATTCTACATGGAGCATTATGCTATGTGTCAAAAGTAATTCTCATAGTGACAATGTAATGGTCTTTTGCCCTGAAGTGACATTTCTACATAAGGAGTTATGTGTTTTGACATTGCCAAAAGTCACCTTTAACCAGGTGGACAATAAAAGTGATTGTTGGATACATCATGAGTTATGTGAGAAATGAGACTGATGTAGATGTAATTTAACCCTCCTATAAATTAGGGGTGATATCTATAGGCCTCTTGATTAAGTGAGACCATGAAATGCATGGTCGTGCTCAAATAGAGATTTGTTTCATATAGTCTACTCATTGATCAAGAAAACTGAGATTAAATTATGAAGAGGATGACACATCCATACCTTGAATTTAATCTTAGATATCAAGGTTAAAAGGATTAAATTACATTGAAACTTTGGTCATTGAAAGGTTATGTCGAATCAACGATTTTATTATTACTTGGGTAACAGTGATGTATTACTAGATGCCACTCACTATTTATAATTTTATAATATGATTTAAAATTATTGCCAACGTAATAATAACCTACAGGGTCGAACACTAAGAAGACTCGTTAAGGAGATATAATTTAAATGCCAGCGATTCTAATATATCAATTAGATTGATTTTAAATTAAATCATGACTTTAAATTATATATGTAATTTGTATATAGTAGAGTGTTAGGTTTTATTAACATTTGATGATGATTGTCTTTAGAATACTTAGAAATACAAATGTACAGAAAAGTGTTGGTTTGTAACACTTTAGTTTTGTAGCTAGCAGTAGTATCTCTTGTTTGTAATTTAGTCATTATAATAAAGAGATAGGTTCATTACTTTTGTATGTACTGCTGGAATACTCGTTGAGTTTGTTCAACAAGTTGTTTAAGTTAATTAGTCCTTCGGAGATTGATTTTGGCTTGTCGAAGATTAAGGGAAAAGTCCATCAGAGATTAAAATTTTGTTCATCAGAGATTGGACTTTGCCCATCGGAGATTGAAGAATCCTTCATCGGAGATTAAAATGTTTTGTTCATCGGAGATTGAAGGATTGGTCATCGGAGATTAAAGCTTACGTCATCGGGGATTGTAATAAAGAGTCAGAGATTAATGCTGACGTCATCAGAGATTAAAACAATACCTCGGAGATTAAATGCTGACATCACCAGAGACTAAAGCCAAAGCATCGGAGATTACTCGAAGTAAAGCATCGGATATTACACGAAGTAAAGCATCAGAGATTACACGTTGTAAAGCATCGGAGATTACTCGAAGTGATCAGGGACTAATTAAAGAAGCTATCGGAGATTAGTCGAGGACTTAATCGCTGATGGAGTTAGAGTTCAAATCAAAGAAGGAAAGTCTTCCATGAACACGTAGACTTTATTGAAGACGTAGCTGACAAGGAAACTTGTTAGAAATCTTTCAATTGGAAAGATTGTATTTGATTTGAATTAGGAAGCTAGGTTTTTGTAAACTTAGTTTTAGAAGCTGTAATTATAAATTACAGAATAGTAATTCGAAGCTGTGGATGTCTGTATAGATAGAGAGAATTGAAAGTGTTATATTTTTCTATATACACAGAATAGAAGCTGACGATCAAAGCTTGTTTTTGATTGTTAGAAAACTTGTAATCAATTGTTAAATCAATAAAAACAATTGTTTATAAAGTTTTGATCTTGTTCTTTATATTCCGCAGAAAGTTAATTTCTTAAAGAACAGGAATTCGGAAAAAGTTGTAAGAACTTGTATTCAACCCCCCTTCTACAAGTTCTAGGCCATCTCACTGGGAAAACATAGAGTCCCTTGGAAGGTAATACGAATATATATTTATTTGTATATATATATTAATTAAGTGAGACTTGATTAAAATATATCTAATAAATATAAAATTCGGATTTTATTCTCCTAATTAGATTAGAGTTTGGAATTACTCTATACACAACTATATATAGAATATATCAGTTGTTCCCTCTCACACGCACGCTTTCTGAAAAACCCTAACTGCTCATAAGAGAGAGACTAGAGTTAAGAGAGAGAGATAGGGAAACAGATTCAACAACTAGTATTGTAACTCTCCTTGCTTTGGATCATAAGACGGTTCGTGGGGTGTTCGTGTGGATACCGTAGAGACGTCGTCCAGTTGGATTGCGTTAAAGATTCGGAGACGATCAACACCCTCATCAAAGATTCAGATTTTGCAATTTTTAATCGATAAAAACTTAAATCATCTGTATTAAATTGTTTCACATAGATCCTCGGATTAGGGTTTCGTTTTGTTTTTATTTTAAATCGTTTTTCTGCTGCGTTTTATTTGACGAAAACCCAATAGTGGTATCAGAGCTATATGCGAAACATTAATATGGATTTATGTGTTTGATTGTATTTGATATATGCTGTTAATATATGTTTATAGATTTTGATATTGAATATATGATATTCTGCATGTATGGATATTCTGGAATTATGAATTCTGATTATATTTGATGTATGCTTATTGGGTATACTGAATATTTTATATATAAATCGGTGATGGGATATAGGAATAATGATACACTTTCTGTTTTGATTGGATCGGAATTATGAAGGTTCGATTAATATGATTAATCAACACATAACGTATGTGATATGTTGTTGATGTATTATTATTAAGGGACCACGGCAGGGGTAATACGATTTTGGACATATAGGATATGTATTATGATTAAGGGACCACCGCCAGGGGCCATGCCCCTTGGACCCCGCTAGGGGCCTCCCGACCCCTAGGACCCCGGCAAGGGGAGGTGCCCCTTTGACCTCCCGCCGTAGCGCACGATTGTTGTGTTCCCAATATGGTTTAATGGTTTAAAACATTAATTGGTAATATATTTTTTTTAAAATTATTTAAATCATGTTATTATGTGCTTATTGTGATATGCATGGTGCACAGTTATGGCCTTATAACCCATAGGTTAGTGGTTTTGATTTTGAAATACGGCTTACATGTTGTGCCTTCTCTCTTATATCTGGATGTAATATTCTCTTCCCATCTTACTCCCCTAGAATGTAACTCGAGGATTCTTTCTATAATGTAATGTACAACATAGAATAGTTTTAGTATAGGTTTCATTATTATGTAATCTATCAAGTTGACCAGCAGAAGATGGAGATGAAGAAAAGGAGGCATGCAAAAGGAGTTTCAAGGGAGTTGCCAAGTTTGAAGATCATTTACCACATTAGATTGACCATCAATCATTAGCTTGGAAAGATTGGCATAGGATTGGGCCATAACTGTGTCACATTTAATTTTGCACTTTATTTTTGCTTATATATGATATAATGAATAAATGTGCATGCTTAAAAGTTATAATAGGTGAGATCTAAATTAATTAATAAAATCCCTCATAAAATCATTAAGTCTAAAACAGATGTCTTCTAATGATTAACACTCATCAAGGCCTTAATCGATGGGTGTAAGTTTGTCAAAGCAAAGTACCCTGTTTATCTTGGCATGGCGCGATAGGGTAATTGTGATATCCAAATTGTTAAAATTGGGTTAGACTTAACTAGGCTATCACAATAGGATTGTGGCCTTAGAGGAATAGAGTTTGTATAAGTTCATTAGTTGAGCTTGAACAAATGTTGTTCGACAAGCTATCCAAGAGTTATATATGATATAATTAACAAAGTGTTGTCTACCTAAATAATTATGTTTTGAGAGATTTGCCAAAGCTAACTTAGGGCATAATGAAATATGGATCTTGGCTCACTAGAAATATTTAAAATAAATAATTTCTGAATTAATAATGATGGCTATTAATTTGAATAAAATAGTGGAAGGTATATTTTGAATGTGTTATTACCAAATACATAATATTAAAATTTATGTAAATTTACTTATTATTTCTGCATTTATGAATTGTAGATATCAATGGCAAACAACAACAATAATAGTAGCATTTCACTGCGATCAGTCCTTAAGAAGGAAAAACTAAATGAGTTTAATTTCCTAGACTGGCATAAGAATTTGAGGATTGTCCTCAAGCAGGAGTGCAAGCTCTATGTCCTGGATGGACCAATTCCTGCTGCACCAGCTACCACTGCACCACGTACAGAGCAGAATGCTTACAAGAAGCATTATGATGATGCTCTGGATGTGGGTTGCCTTATGTTAGCAACCCTGAACCCTGAGCTTCAGAAGCAACATGAGTTAATGGATGCTTATGACATGATTGAACATCTTAAGAAGTTGTTCAAGGGGCATGCTTGGCAGGAGAGGTATGATACGAGCAAGGTGTTGTATCATTGCAAGCAGGGTGAACGTGATCCAGTCGGTCCACATGTTCTGAAGATGATTGGGTATATTGAGTACCTAGATCGGTTGGGCTTTTCAATTACTCAGGAGGCTCAAACTGATCTTGTCTTACAATCTTTAAACAACAACTATTCTCAATTTGTTATGAATTACCTCATGAATGAGATTGAGAAACCACTTACTGAGTTGTTGAGCAAGTTGAGAACTGCTGAAAACAACATGAAGAAGGCATGACCCACTCCCATGTTGATGGTGCAAAAGGGGAATACCAATGGAAATGGAAAAGGCAAGAAGAAGAAGATGGGATCCAAATCTGCTGCCAAATCCAAATCCAATAAGGCTTTGAAGCCTAAAGGTGGGATAGCTAAAGAAGGTAATTGTCACTTCTGTGGAAAACCTGGACACTAGAAAAGGAATTATCATGCTTACCTGGAAAAGGAATTGTCATGCTTACCTGGAAGATCTAAAGATTCTAATCCAACTTATCTCTGGCATTGTTGTTTGGGCCATATTAGTGAGAAACGCATATCCAAACTCCATAAAGATGGGTATTTGGACTCATTTGATTTTGAATCATATGATGTATACGAGTCTTGTTTGTTAGGCAAAATGACTAAAGCACCTTTCACTGGACATAGTGAACGGGCCAGCGATGTATTGGGCCTCATACATACTGATGTATGTGGACCCATAAGTTCGCTAGCGAGATCTGGGTTTTACTACTTTATTACATTTACTGATGATTTCAGTAGATATGGATATGTGTATCTTATGATACACAAATCCGAATCTTTTGAAACGTTCAAAGAATTCAAGAATGAAGTACAAAACCAATTTGGCAAAAGTATAAAACCATTCAATCAGATCGAGGTGGTGAATACTTAAGCCAGGAATTTGATAATCTTCTTAAAGAGTGTGGTATTATATCACAACTCACTCCACCTGGAATGGAATGGTGTATCTGAAAGGAGGAATCGTACCTTGTTAGACATGGTACAATCCATGATGAATCATGCAGATCTTCCGATAAGCTTCTGGGGTAATGCCCTAGAAACTACTGCCTTTACACTTAATCATGTTCCTACAAAGACGGTTCAAAAGACACCATATGAGATGTGGACTGGGAAACGTCCTAGTATGTCTTTTATGAAAATTTGGCGATATGAAGCATATGTAAAGCGTCTAGCTTCTGACAAGCTCGGACCTAAATCGGATAAGTGTAATTTTGTGGGATACCCTAAAGAAACAAAGGGGTATTATTTCTACAAACCTTCAGAGAACAAAGTGTTTGTTGTTCGCACTGGAGTTTTCCTAGAAAGAGAATTTTTCTCTAAAGAAAATAGTGGGAAGAAGGTAGAACTCGAAGAAATTCGAGAACCACAAAATATCGATGAACCTGAGCTGGAACATGAGCAAGAACCACAAGTTGTTGTCGAAACTGAACTTGCTCAAGTAACACAAGCTCCTTGTAGATCTATTAGGACACGCCATGAGCCTGAGAGATATTATGGATATCTTGTTACTCAAAGTGGTGATGTGATGCTCATAGATGATAATGAGCCTGTTTCCTACCAAGAAGCTATAAACGAACCTCAGTCTGAGAAATGGCTTGAAGCCATGAAATCTGAGATGGACTCCATGTATGCCAACCAAGTATGGACTTTGGTTGACCCACCTGAAGGGGTAAAACTAATTTGGTGCAAGTGGGTTTTCAAGAAGAAATCTGTCATGGATGGTAATGTACAAACCTATAAAGGTCGACTAGTAGCAAAAGGTTTCAAACAAGTTCAAGGTGTTGACTACGATGATACTTTTTCTCCAGTAGCCATGCTTAAATCCATCAGGATCTTACTTGTTATTGTAGCTTTTTATGACTATGAAATCTGGCAGATGGATGTCAAAATAGCTTTCCTTAATGGAATTCTGCTTGAGGATGTGTATATGACACAACCCGAGGGTTTTGTCACTGCAAAGGATGTTGGAAAGGTATGTAAGCTACACCGATCCATTTATGGATTAAAGCAAGCATCTCGGAGCTGGAATCTTCGTTTTGATGAAGCAGTCAAAGAGTTTGGCTTTATCAAGAATGAAGATGAACCTTGTGTTTACAAAAGGGTTAGTGGGAGCCACGTTGTATTCCTAGTACTGTATGTCGATGACATATTACTTATTGGGAATGACATTCCTTCCTTGCAAGCAGTCAAGACATGGTTGAGAAAATGTTTTTCCATGAAAGTCTTGGGTGAAGCAACCTATATTCTAGGTATCAAGATCTATCGAGATAGATCGAGAAAGTTGTTTGGCCTAAGTCAAAGTACATACATTGATAAAATGTTGAAATGGTTCAACATGCAAGAGGCTAAGAGAGGCTAAGATGATAAGGATCGCATGAGTAAGATTCTTTATGCTTCGGCAATTGGATCTATCATGTACGCAATGTTATGTACATGTCCTGATGTTTCGTATGCTTTGAGCATAACGAGCAAATACCAGTCAAATCCAGGTGAAGGTCATTGGATAGCAGTCAAAAATATCCTAAAGTACCTCAAAATGATTAAGGATTCATTCTTGGTATATGGAGGTGAAGAGGAACTGACAGTAAAGGGTTACACTGATGCTAGTTTCCAAACTGACAAGGATGACTATAAGTCACAGTCAGGTTATGTGTTTTGCTTTAATGGTGGAGCTGTGAGCAGGAAGAGTTCAAAGCAAGAGACAGTTGTAGATTCTTCAACAGAGGCTGAGTATATTGCTGCTTCCACTACAGCCAAAGATTCGTTAAAGATTACGTTAAAGATTCGGAGACGATCAACACCCTCATCAAAGATTCAGATTTTGCAATTTTTAATCGGTAAAAACTTAAACCATCTGTATTAAATTATTTCGCATAGATCCTCAAGTTAGGGTTTCGTTTTGTTTTTATTTTAAATCATTTTTCCACTGCGTTTTATTTGACGAAAACCCAATAGCTATGTGGGAATTAGAAAGAGACATGGTTGAGAATAATGTTCCTACGAATGTCTAGAACATATATGGTGCACCCTTGTCAAGGATAGAACACGTCCTGAAGTAAACTTCAAGTCCACATTTCTTACCCCATAATCCTTGGCAGCACTTGCATTCTCCATCTTCACTGAACTTCCATGACTCTGTTGATAAGATACAAAGAGTGTTTTATCAACACAAATATGCATATTAGGTCCTATATCAATCAACCAATCATGAGATTCATAAGTGGCTAGTAAAGTAGGCTCATAGGAAACATACTTGTTATAAGTTTCAGAAGCTAATGCTTCACCAATAACCTTGTTTGCCATAAGCACCACAATTGCATTGGTTTCATGACCCTGCACCAGATTTGCTTGGTCTACCAATTCTGCCTTTTTCACTTTCTTATTTAGGTAGGCTTTGCTCCACTGACCAACATATCCACAAGACCAACATGGTTTATTTGTCTTGTTTTTCTTAGCGTTGTTCTTATTTTTATTTGTTTTTATAGCCAAAGCTTTCTGATTTTTCAATTTTCTTTTTCCTACTGTTATTACATTTGCCCTTGGACCCGACACATCAACAAGCATCACATGTCCATGTTTGGACTTGTGTTGCTCCTGCACAACTATGTCCAACATTAGGTTAGTCCAAGTGATCTCTCCCTTTTGTCTTTTTAGGGATAGAACAAACTATTGCAGAGATGGATTTTGTCACACTTGCCCAAGCAAATAAAATTAACAGGAATTTTGATGCTACTTTAACTTATGATCCCTAGAAATACCTTGACTTCCCCTCATGGGAGAATGTTCTAGACAACTATACCACCATGACTCAGTTTGTCTCCTTTAGTTGATCACCTAACATGAATATTATACCTGGACAAGGGAAGGAGATACTTGGCGAAGATTCGATAGATGCCTTTGATAAAAATTGGGAGTTTGGAAATCATTCGCATGGCCAAGGAGAGTGGCAAGTACTGGATAAGTGAAAAGTTTACATGTTTTCTATTTTCTTGTTTATTTTGTTTTCTATATTATATAAGCACCTCATAAATAAGAGGGTTATTGCCCTCTTATTTTTCAATAAATATTTATTCACTAGATTGTCAATAATCAATATCCAAATCTGCCTCTAATATCCGAAGAACTATGTGCCAAGCGCTGTCAATGAATCGAGTTATTTGATTGTTTGACTCGTTTAAAACTCGTTCAGCTCAATTCGCGAAAATAAATGAGTCAGTCTTGAACGTGATACTTTGTTATTTAAAGATTATAGGCTTGACTCGACTTGGTTCAAATTTGAAAAAGCTTGAGTAAGTTCAACTAATTGATAATGTGCAAGTGTTTGGCTTAATATCGGATCGGCTTGAGTAGTTAAGCAAGCTGGTCTTGAGCACAACTTTGTGTTCATTAAACAAATTTTGTTCGACTCGGCTTGACTCAGTTAGTAGACAAGATTAGCTAAGTTCGATTTTGCTTGGTTCCTTTACAGCCTTATGCACCCCTTGTGTTTGACAATCTTCCATGCCTCTCTTATTAGGCGCACCCCTTGTGTTTGACAATCTTCCATGCCTCTCTTATTAGGCACATCTTTAAGCATCGAGACTTGGGTTGGTTGTGGTCAGTTTTGTCATTTGTGCATTTTAAAATAGTAATGCAACTATTTCCTAAAACTTGGATGATGATAGTTATGCAAATTTTTTTTTGATTGGTTATCCTCCTGATATCTGGTAGCCAATTAGGCCTTGACTAATTCGAAGTCGAGCATCAGTTGGACCCATTATGGGGGGCTTTCCCTAACACTGTTTTCTTCGTTCACTAATTCTTTTATGTAGATTTGTTTATGTATTCACTAACTCTTTTGATAAATAATTTCTTAGACTTTTTTGCTTCTTTGAATGCATAGAATTTATTCACGCGATAACTTCACTTGTAAATAGTCTTCTAAAAAGTAACTCTTTGTGCTTATTTGAATGCTCTATGAACAGAAGTTGCGTTTAGGCTCGGCATATAACCTCTCCTCTAGGTTTTATGAAGGAGAAGCTAGCTCTTTGCATTCATTCAATGCCCCTGATAAGTAGAATAAGCATACCCTTGATAATATATACAGACGGCTTGAAGTTGCAGAATCTGAAAGACTTATGAAGAGAGAATTATAAAGTAATATGAATATGGACGACAAAGACAATTATTCAACTTTTAAACAGATCTGAGACCTACCGGAAGGTAGTTGGAAGCCATGTTGGAGTTGAGGATTCCAATATTTCCTCTCAAGTACAACTAGACACCATTATGCTGGGCCCTTCTCTCTCCCAGTACCAGCTTTTTAGCATTATTGATTTCTCACCAAACTATGCATATTCTGGGATGGAAGTCAAGGTACTGTTTAGTATTATCTTCTGAACATCTAGATACAAGTTTCTTTTTCTTTTTCTCAAGGTACAATTTAGTACTTTTTATGTTTTCATATATTAATAACAGGTCCTGATTACCGGAAGATTGTTGAAGAATCGGCAAGAAAGGGTGAACTGTAAATGGGCGTGCATGTTTGGGGAAATAGAAGTTCCAGCAGAGGTTGTATCAGATGGCGTCCTTTGTTGCCATACACCCGATCACGAGGCTTGAAGAGTTCCTTTCTATGTAACATTTGTAAACAGGCTGGCGTGTAGTGAAGTACGAGAATTTGAATTTCAAGTTAATAATATTCCAGATGTTGATTTCACGGATATAAATAGCAGCAACCCAAGTGAGACTCTTCTTCACATGCGATTTGGAGAACTTTTATCGTTAGGATCTGTTGATTCCAAAAATTCAGTTTCTGGTATGGTAGATGATTATTCCGGCTTGAACAGTAAAATTAGTTCATTAATCAAGGATGATAATGAGTGGGAAGACATCCTAATGCTTACAACTTAAGAGGAATTCTAAAGAAAATGTAAGGGATCAGCTTCTACAAAAGCTACTAAAGGAGAAATTGCATGTATGGCTCCTTCAGAAGGTCGCTGAAGGTGGAAAAGGCTTATGTGTAGTTGATGAGGGTGGCCAAGGTGTACTCCACTTTGCAGCTGCTCTTGGTTATGATTGGGCTATAGCTGCGGGTGTTAGTATCAATTTTCGGGATGTGAATAGGTGGACTGCACTTCATTGGGCAGCATCTTATGGCAGGTAGCAATCCTCAATGTCTTTCAATCAATTTCTATTACAATATATGGATTTATTATGCAATTATTGGAGTTAGAGCTGCTCTTTTTTGATATCTTAACATTCAGGTTTGTTCAAAGCTAACTGCAAATGCATCGTTATGTTTGTAAATGTTCGGAGGTGTCTTACTTTCTTAACTTATGTTTTTATCAGAGAGCGGACAGTGGGTTTCCTCATATATCAAGGGCAGCTCCTGGAGCATTGACAACTCCTTCACACAAACATCCAGCAATGGACACAAGGGGATTGCTGGTTTCTAGCCGAAGCTGCACTGAGCAGGCATCTTGAAGAAATCAAATTGAAGGATGCAGTGGAGGGTGATGTTGGAGATTCTGGACTGAAAGCTGTACAAACAGTTGCACAACGAACTCTAACTCCAATCAGTGATGGGGACTTTCAGCATGGGCTGTCGTTGAAGGATTCGTTGGCTGTTGTCTGTAATGCTACTCAAGCTGCTACTCGCATTCATCAAGTATTTAGGGTACAGTCATTTCAACAGAATCAGCGTAAAGGGTATGGTGATGATGAGCGTGCTCTTTCGCTTCTTGCTTTGAAGACAAAACAGAGTAGGAAATCATGATGACCCTGTGCATGAAGCAGCTACACGAATACAAAATAAATTCCGTAGTTACAAAGGAAGAAAAGATTTTTTGATATTCAGGCTATATGGCATTGGGTGTATTGGGATCTAGAAATTTTTTGTGATGAACGTACAGGAAAACCCTCTTTGGATTTGCCCAAGATCTTTGGAATTCATTTATTTCTCGCAGGGGTGGCTTAATATTCAGGTTTCATCCAAAATTTCCTTCCTCTTCAATCAATTGTGTGTTGTGTGTATTATATACAATCATTTCATACTTTGCCTACACTATAATTTATTCTGTCTTCATCAGGGCCACATCTAGTATTCTAACTCTCAGCACAATGTTTAAAGGCCCATGTAAGATGTATTGGGAATTCTGAATAATTTCTTACCCCGTCTTTGCGTAAATTAAAATGATAATCACGAGCTATAATAAAATAACAATGAACACCAAGATTTTTACATGGAAACCTCCCTTTAATTAGGCGAGAAAAAACCACGGGTCGAACTCCGAATCTTCCGCTATAATGATAATAATGGGTTACAATATTCTCTCTCTAATATACCGTGTATAATTAGAGGTACAACCAATTAGACTGTAATTATCTATTTCTTCGGTACTTGACCAGATCCCCTTGACACCACTATTCTCACTTCTCTCTCTATCTTCAATCTCTCAAGTGTACCAAACACCTCACTATTCCTTCGGTATTAAACTGGATCGCCTGGAGTTCCAAGAATTCCCTACTAAAATTTTATGAGCTCTAGCAGCATATATATAGAAGAGAGAGGAGAGTGTTTGAGGTTTAGTGTTGGTGTATGGAATAAGGAGGAGGAAGTGGGTATTTATGGAGTAAATGGGTTTGGTGAAAAACAAGATGCTCGATGCGGGAGGAGTACTACTGACAATCTCCCCCTTTTTTCCGAACCCATGACCCTTCACTTAGAGTCCATGCCTGCGCTATTCTTGCACAGTTCAAATTTCTCACGTGGAACGACCTTTGTCATCATATCAGACGGATTCCTATCTGTATGTATCTTCTCCACTTGTATCAACCCATCCTCTATCTGTTCCCCTAGCCAATGGTAGCGAACATTGATATGCTTGGTACGACTGTGATAAGTAGCATTTTTGCTCAAGTCAATAGTACTTTGACTATCACAATACAACTCGTACTTATCCTGCTTTTGCCCTAACTCTTGAAGAAACCGTTTCAACCAAATCAACTCCTTGCCTGCTTCACAAGCAGCAATATATTCTGATTCAGTTGTTGACAAAGCAACACACTTTTGCAACTTGGACTGCCATGCTACAACTCCCCCCGCAAAAGTGAATAACATCCCTGAAGTAGACTTTATCTCATCAGGATGTCCTGCCATGTCTGCATCTGTAAAACCTTCCAAGATTTCATCATCTCTATACCGTAAGCATAGCCTAGAAGTACCCCTTAGGTATTTGAGAATCCACTTCACTGCTTCCCAATGTTCTCTTCCAGGATTTGACAAATATCTGCTCACTACTCCAACTGCATGAGTAATATCTGGTCGCGTACAAACCATTGCATACATCAGACTTCCCACAGCTAATGAGTAGGGAACGTCTTTCATGTCCTCCTTTTCTTCCTCGGTAGACGGACACATTTGTTTGTCTAGTTTGAAATGCCCCGCTAACGGTATGCTAACAGATTTAGCATCACTCATGTTGAACCTCTTCAGTATTCGTTCAACATAGTCTTCCTGAGACAGCCACAACTTCTTTGTTGTCCTATCCCAGGTAATTTTCATCCCAAGTATTTGCCTTGCCGGACCCAAGTCTTTCATATCAAAGATTTTGGATAATTCTTCCTTTAGCTTGTGTATCATGTTAGCATCTTGCCCGACTACAAACATATCATCAACATAAAGGAGTAGGATAATGAAGTTCCCGTATGGAAATTTCTGCACATAAACACAGTGGTTGGAAGCTGTCTTCTTGAATTTCTGATTCAGCATAAATGAATCAAACTTTTTGTACCACTGTCTTGGCGCTTGTTTAAGCCCGTATAAACTCTTCTTCAGTTTACAAACCATGTGCTCTTTTCCTTTCACTTCAAAGCCTTCTGGCTGGTGCATGTAGATCTCCTCCTTCAAATCCCCATGAAGGAATGCAGTTTTCACATCTAACTGCTCAAGCTCAAGATCCATGCTAGCCACCATTCCAAGAACAACCCGAATGGATGTCATCTTCACAACCGGAGAAAAGATTTCCTTAAAATCAATGCCTTCCTTCTGTGCAAAACCTTTGATAACCAAGCGTGCCTTGTACTTCACAAGCTTTTCATCATCCTTCTTTATTTTGAAGACCCATTTATTCTTCAAAGCTTTCCGGCCTTTTGAGAGTGTGGTTAACTCATAAGTTTGATTCTTGTTCAAAGAATCCATCTCCTCTTGCATTGCTTTCATCCAGCAACTGCTATCCTTATGAGTTTTGACTTCTTCAAAAGTCTCGGGCTCTCCCTCATCAGCAATCAAGATATACTCAGACGAAAGATATCTTGTTGATGGTATACGTTCCCTTGTAGAACGCCAAAGTTGAGGGGCTGAGGCTCCCCCTGCTCAGCACCTTCACCGTCTAGCCCATTACCACTTGTACCATCAGGTGTTTCATCTCCATCCTTTTGTACTGGATCTGGATGTCTAGCTCTGTTTGGCTGTGCTTTCTCAAAATTTTCATAATTTTGAGATTCGTCAAAGACCACATCTCTACTTCTGAACAACTTCTTTAGTTCAGGATTCCACAACCGATAGCCAAACTCTGTATCTTCGTAGCCAACGAATATACACGAAGTAGCTTTATCATCAAGCTTTGACCTCTGCTCTTTTGGAATATGTGCAAACGCCTTGCATCCAAATACTCGCAAATAAGAGTAGGAAACATCCTTTCCAATCCAGATCTTCTCCGGAATTTCAAAATCCAGAGGTGCTGATGGAGATCTGTTGATCAAGTAGCAAGCTGTCTAAACAGCTTCTCCCTAGAATGGCTTTGGCAGCTTAGCCATTCTTAACATGCATCTCACTCGTTCAATAATGGTGCGATTCATCCTTTCAGCTACACCATTTTGTTGTGGGGTGCCAAGAACTATTCTTTCATGCGGAATACCATGTTCCGCATAGTATTTCTGAAACTCCTTTGAAGTGTACTCACCCCCATTATCACTCCGGACACACTTCAATTGTTTCCATGTTGCTCTTTCAACCATGGCATGAAACTTCTGGAAATGCTCAAACATTTGATCTTTGGATTTAAGCAGATTCACCCACACCTTTCGAGATGCTTCGTCAATGAAGGTGACGAAATATCAGAGTAGACTCTTTCCAGTAACTCGGACTTTTTCTTTACTGAGCCACTAAAAGATACTCTATGTTGTTTCCCAAATAGGCAGTATTCATAAGGGTTCATTATCTTGCTTTGATCAAATTTGATAAGTGATCTCTTTGCTAAGATCTGCAACCCTTTCTCGCTCATGTGGCCAAGTCTTTTGTGCCACAAGTTTGTTGAAGATTCATCTTCAACTGTATTCAAGCCATTTGAATACACCGTCACTTTTGTCTTGTACAAAGAGCCACAAGTGGATCCTCGAGCAACTACCAGAGAGCCTTTTGTCAATTTCCATCTTGAGTTGCCGAAAGAATTTACGTAACCTTCCTTGTCTAGCGCCACGCCAGAAATCAGATTAAGTCGTAAATCAGGCACATGCCTAACATCCTTTAACACCATCGTACAACTTGTGTCAGTCTTAATGCTAATGTCACCGATTCCAACGATCTTTGACTGATCAGAGTTACCCATTCTTACTGTACCAAAGTTACCTCCTTTGTACGTTGTAAAGAATTTTTCATTTCGTGTTGCATGATACGTAGCTCCTGTATCAATCACCCACTCAATCTTCTGATCGTCGACATGTAAGCATTCTTCTTCCCCAAAGGAAAGAATCACTACATCTTCTGTCACTATGGTTGCGGTGTTCTTTCCGGCACCTTTGCTTTCCTCGCCATTGTTCTGCTCATTGAGCCAGATCCTACACTCTCTTTTGTAGTGACCTGTCTTGTTACAATGGCAGCACCTAGCTTCCTCATTGGCCTTCGACTTGCCTTTGGAATTTCTGAAATTCCTGCTTTTGTTGCGCTTTCTGTTTGTTTTCCTGTAGTTGCTTCTGCTCCTGTTCTCCGTAACAAGAGCATGAGAGTCATGGCTGGTTCCTTGACCTTTTCTTCTAGACTCTTCATTTAGAATACTCTCCTTAACCATTTTAAAGGTTAATACACCACCAAGGGCTGAATTTGATACCATTACTACTAACGTATCCCAGCTGGGTGGAAGAGTATTGAGAAGTAATGTTGCTTGCCATTTATCTGGAACATCCTTCTCCATCAGGGTCAGCTGGTTTATTAACCCTTGAAAATTACTTAAATGCTCTGACATATTGCTCCCATCTTTGTATCGCAGATTTACTATCTCTCTAAATATGAATACCATATTTTGGGTATTCTTCTACTCGTACATAGACTCCAACGTCGTCCAGATATTATAAGCATCCGTCTCTTGAGAGACATGGTGAAATATACTATGATCAATCCATTGTTGGATCTGACCAATAGTTTTCCTGTTCATTTTCTTCCAGTCAGCCTCAGACTTCTCTGCTGGCTTGACTCCTTTTACCTCCAGTGGATCGTACAAATCCTTAGTGTAAAGGATATCCTCCATTCTGGGCTTCCAGATTGAATAATTTGAAGATGTTAAACTTATCATAGCACCAGATGATGTATCCATTTTAATTTTAACAAAGACAAATGTGGACCACTACGAAACATACCAATTGGCCAGGTAAGTATAAGCAAGTGGGAGCACTTCCGTCGTAACGGTGCCAATTAAATAACCACAATACTTAAGAACTTTCCTAGACACCAACGGCGTAAGTCCCAGCTCTGGATACCAATTGTTGGGAATTCTGAATAATTTCTTACCCTGTCTTTGCGTAAATTAAAATGATAATCACGAGCTATAATAAAATAACAATGAGCACCAAGATTTTTACGTGGAAACCTCCCTTTAATTAGGCGAGGAAAAACCACGGGTCGAACTCCGAATCTTCCACTATAATGATAATAAAGGGTTACAATATTCTCTTTCTAACCTTTAATTAGGCGAGAAAAAACCACGGGTCGAACTCCGAATCTTCCACTATAATGATAATAATGGGTTACAATATTCTCTTTCTAACCTTTAATTAGGCGAGGAAAAACCACGGGAATTCCGAATCTTCCACTATAATGATAATAATGGGTTACAATATTCTCTTTCTAATATACCGCTATAATGATAATAATGGGTTACAATATTCTCTCTCTAACATAAATAGACTGTAATTATCTATTTCTTCGGTACTTGACCGGATCCCCTTGACACCACTATTCTCACTTCTCTCTCTATCTCTCAAGTGTACCAAATATCCCTTAAGGAACACCTGAATAGAGAAGCACGAGGGCGGCCCCCTATTCCTTCTGTATTTCTCTCTATCTTCTATCTCTCAAGTGTACCAAATACCCCTTAAGGAACACCTGAATAGAGAAGCAGGAGGGCGGCCCCCTCTTCCTTCGGTATTAAACTTAATCGCCTGGAATTCCAAGAGTTCCCTACTAAAATTTTATGAGGTCTAGCAGCATATATATAGAAGAGAGGGGAGAGTGTTTTGAGGTTTAGTGTTGGCGTATGAAATAAGGAGGAGGAAGTGGGTATTTATAGAGTAAATAGATTTGGTGTAAAACAAGATGCTCGATGTGGGAGGAGTACTCCTGACAAGATGACACCCGGTGAGGAAGAATTATAGAAAGATTATCTGGTCAGTGGGAATCCTAGACAAGGTGATTTTGCAAAAAGCTCTTGCCCGGGTGAAGTCCATGGTTTAGTATCCCAAGGCAAGAGATCAATGCCATAGATTACTAAATGTTGTCTCAGAGATTAAGGAAAATAAGGTATTACTATTTTGAACACTCATGTGGCTTATTAATATGTTGGACCTTTAAGTGCCTGCTTCAACCATGCTCCCCATATATGTCGATTCAGTTTTGTGTATCTAGACTAGTGGAATTATGCGCATTCATTTGAAAGTTAAGTCATTGCAATGATGCGATTTATAGTCTCCTTAGGATGAGAAGTTTTCTTAGATATGGTGAATTAGAACTCCTCATGGATGACAAGCTTACCTTTCATATGGCTTTGTGTTGATCGATATGGGCAAGAGGGACACATAACAAGTACACATTGTGCCAAATTTTCGGCCCACAGTCAGGCTACAAGGGGGGAGGTACTGGCTTTTGTTATTGGCAGGAGTCAAGACATCATGACCTAATAGTCTTACAACCACATCTGCGGGCTGTTGAGGATAATTTAAAGCTAGATGTTATGCATGCCCGCCAATCTTGGTTGGCTGATGATTGCTCTGAACTATAAAGAGGAATTGCCAGTATCTGGATACCATCCCTACAACATGTTATTATACCTTCACCATTTTTTTCCTTTAGATCAGCCTGTAATGTGCTCCTCGTGCAATTGTTAGACAAAACTTTATCGTAACTGGCCACATTTAGATTTTAGACGGCTCTTGCCTATATATTGGGGCTTATTCTAGCAGAAATAATATACGAAAATAATTCTTCCAGTCTTGTTTAAATTTTCATTCCTTCAAGTGTTCATTACAGTTTCTAGTTCTTGTTCACCGGTAGACAAACTTTGTGCTAAGTCCGATCTCCATAATCCGTTGTATCTTGAGAAACAGTAGTTCTACGATCTTTTGAAGCACCCAGTGAGGGAACTAAACTGTTTTAAGGAAAACGTGTTCACACGTGCCACAGATTTAATCTTTCTATTCAATTAAGTCAATTCGAATATTATCTTTTGACCCAGTTTAGCCAACAATTAGGTATCTACAATTTAAAAAATTCAATCAAGAAAGGAGATCCAACGTCCTAAAATTCACTCAACTCTTGCATGACACTTATTTGAGATTCCAGCATGGTGTTGTATCACCTCCTCCTGTTATCACAGTCTCAAATAGAGTGGCATGCTTTTCTTTCTGGACTGTCCCAAATTCTTTCACTTCTATACCAGTCGAATTTTATTAAAATGGGTCATATCTTGGTTCGAGAAATAACTGAAAGGCTTGGACCCAAAACGTAGTTATATGACATTTGATAAGGGACATGTGATACCTGACCTTTTCTGACTGAATTGCCCCCTAGTTCCCATATTGGTGTTTCTCATCTATTTTTTATTTTCTTTCAATTCGTACGATTGAATTTTTCTTATATATTTTAAAAGTCAAAATATAACATGGATTCGTAAGATTATGAAAATGAGTTATAGTCTAAATACGATTGAATTTTTCTTATATATTTTAAAAGTCAAAATATAATACGAGTGCGTAAGATTATGAAAATGAGTTATAGACTAATACACACATAAACAAAAATATATAAATATTTTAGTATTACTCAAAATGAAAAATGATAAAAACATAATGAATTATGCACGAACACCAAATCTAATAAAAGAAAAAAGAGCACAAGAGGAAATTATATATTTATAATAATCTCTATTAATTAGAGTTTTGACCTTTAGAATAACTGCAAGTCATTTATGATATTTTTGGGTTATCAATAAAAAATTTAAAAGAAAAAAGAAAGAAATGAAAACAAGGAATTGTCGATCAGTCCATGATGGGTGTTTAGCCTCCTTAAATTTCTCCACCAATTTCTCCCTCCTCGTTAGAAGTGCAAACGAGTTGAGTACGAGCGAACACTAGTGCATTTATATTACACTCTAATAAAATTTTTGATACTCGAATTCGAACTCCAATATTATACCGAATATTATTTTGATATTCAAATTTTACTGTAATCAAAAAAACTACTCGCGAGTATTTATATTTGATAAATTTTACAAAATATAAATTATATTTATGTTTATATATGTAATAATTATTTCACTTACAAATATCACTTGTAAAATAATTTATACAACATATATACACTTAAATAAATTATTAGGATAAAATTGACCTTAAAATTTTAGTATATGTTATAATATTTTAGTATAGAAAGAGTAATCGAACTACTCTCGAATATATTCGAGTGAGTATCTCTATACTTAGATTTTACTCGTTTAACTTACCAAACTTTAAATAGGATATCAAGTTTGGTTCATTATCGTATCGAACTCGAGCCGATATAATTAATTTTTGAATCTAATCCGAATGAATCCCGCAACGTTTGAATTTTATTACGACCCTATTTCTCGTGTAACCGAATCATTTTCCTCTTTTATGTACTCTCTTTTATCATTTTATACTTTATCCTCGTGTAACCGACTCATTTTCCTCTTATATGTACTCTCTTTTATCAATTTATACTTTATCCTCGCTCAGATGCTTAGCCTCTCTCCGTCACGTGCATTAAGATAGTAAGGTATTGCTTATCAAATTATATTATTTATCCTGAAAATTGCTATAGACACTAATAATTTAAACAAATAAATATATACAAATATATGTAACAAATTATTAATTATTAAAATTTTAATTGTGGGTCAATTAAGATTCACTAATTCTTATATGATTTAGTCACATCAATTTATGCACATTTGTTTATGTACAAGGTGACGCCCATAGCACTATATCATCTCTCTATTTATTTTTCTCCCGGTAATATTTTAGGGTAAGACTAAGCACAGAGATTTGTTCGGTGTGTCGAACACACGTTCTGTCTTCTTATTCTTTTTATTTCTTTTAGACAAAAATAGAGAAAACTTTTGCAATAAAATTAATAACTTTCAAATACAAATATAACTCGTTCTGCTACTAATTTTAGAATAACATCTTAGACAAAAAAAAAACATATTATATACAAATATAGTAATAAAATATCAATAAACATATCTCACTATTCTAAAGTTATACGTTCATTTATATTTTAATGTAATACTATTTTCGAATCTTATGATTTTATTTTACATATCAATTTGAAAAAAAAAGTGAAAAATATAAAAGTTTGTACGTAAAAGTAATCGACATATTTTCATGTTATTTTCTTTTAAAATAATCAAAAACAATAAATTTCACTAAAGTTTTGAATTATAAAATTTCACAACATAAATTTACATGTGAATGATTAAAAATAATGGTAATTTTGAACAAATTGAGTATTATAATATAAATCAAATGAATAATTATATTTTGAATTTATAACAAACAAATTTCAAAACAACCCAAAATTTAAATATGAATTTATATGTCAAAGAACACCTATACAAAATATATTTTCGACTAAAATACAAATAAACATTTAAAAGTATAATTGTTATTCCCTCATTGAAATAAACAAAGTATAGTTTGAAGACGCTAACGCGGGTGCCGCGATTCTAGTACTCCGTATTATTTTCAATATATTTAACGATGATGATCACGGCTAATGAGATATACATTAGGGTTTCGTACATATGCTTGGCGGCCGTAAAACCCACAATATACATTAGGGTTTCGTGTCAATCAAAATTATTGCAAATCTTGAGAGGGTAAAAACATAGAAAACAAGTGACCGTGGTGATGGAAGAAAATCTCATCGGAATTGACGACCAGCTTGTTCTGCAGCAGCAACAGCAGAAGAAGAAGAAGGGTGTTTGTTTTTTGGTTGATAAGGGAATGTTCTGCGGCAGACGTTACAATTGGTACAGGTTTGATGAAGAAGACCTGGATGAAATTGAGCACCATGAAGAACAATTGATCAAGCCACAAGAGTTGGTTTCATGGCCTTCCCCTAATCCTGATATTGAACTCCCTACTACTATTCTTTTGGGCTCATCGATTTACTTTATGGGAGGTTATTCTTTCTTTCAGCACTTCAAATCTTACGATTCAGTAAGCTATTTCAACATCAATGACCTCAACATCATCAGCAACAATCACCAAAATTCCTCTTTTTCGTCTGATCTTCTGAAAGCAGCTCCATCTATGAATGCTATCCGGGGTCTCGCAGTTGCTGTTGCTCACAATGGTAAAATCTATGTCTTTGGAGAAATTCCCGAGGTTTTTATTCCCCCTCCGGAAGAGGATGAGGATGGTCATGCTGCTGCTGAATCTGATGGTTGTGGTTATTGGAAGCGCTTCCGTGGACCATCTATAGATGAATATACCGTTCGTGCTTCCAATCCACCGCTCTCAGACCCCATTCATGACCGGATCATTGTCCACTTCAACCACACCAACTCCCTCTACGCTTATTATCCACCTGGTGATTGGTGGGAGTGTCTCACCCCTCATTTTTGTCTTGAGTGGCCGCCCAGCTGTGCCCTGGTAGACAATTTCCTCATCATTTACACCCAAGGCTCAGAAGACCCCTTTGTCGCTTACAATCTTGTCAATTGCCGATCTTCCCCTTTGGTTTGGTCCGACAAAAGTAAGTTGGACATCTTTCATCATGGAAATCATTTTAGTCTTCTCCACCTGGGCGATGGTAAATTATGTATGTTCGGGTCTAACTATAGCACACACCCCCATATGACTGTCAGTTTACTGACATTCAAAGTCCAAAACACCGGAGGAGTGATGATCGCCAGCGCACCCATTACCAAATCTTTCTACATTGAAGGCGCCTTTACCATAGATTGTTACCTCCCTTATTAGCTAAGGTAAACATCGACAAACTGATGCATATTTTGTGTTGCTTCTTTCCAACAATTTGCTGACTACATAAAGAAGTTGTTCTCTTTGTTGTATATTCTGATCGGGCCTCGTGATTTCAATGTTCTACGTTGTTTGTTGCCAACAGAACCTTTTTCTTGCCCATGTGGTACTTGTCATTCTTAGGTGAATCTTTCTATTTTTTTGGGTTAAATAACTTTTTGGTCACCATACTAGGGTCGAATTTTCATTTTGGTTTTTAAAACTCAAACAATTACAAATGATTACTGTTCTGTAATTTTGTTTACCATCAAGTCATTCCATTAAGTTCCATCCCTTTAATTAATGGAAACTTATCGCCGCTAACATATATATATATATATGTATATGTACATATCTATATACATATACATATCTATATAGATATATCTATATATATATATATGTATATGTATATGTATATAGATATATATGTAGATATATATATATATGTATATATATGTACATATATAGATATATGTACATATATATATGTATATATATAGATATGTATATGTATACATATATAGTATATATATATATATAGATATGTATACATCTATATGTATATATATAGATATGTATATGTATACATATATAGTATATATATATATAGATATGTATATGTATACATATATAGTATATGTATATGTATATATACATAGATATGTATATATATATAGTATATGTATATGTATATATACATATATATATATAGTATATGTATGTATATATACATATAGTATACATATATAGTATATGTATATGTATATGTATATGTATATACATATATAGTATATGTATATGTATATGTATACATATATAGTATACATATATAGTATATGTATATGTACATATACATATATAGTATATGTATATGTACATATACATATATAGTATATGTATATGTATATGTATACATATATATATACACATATATATATCTGTAGAAAGATTTATATCTTTCCATGATATGATTCTTGGAACTATCATATTAGACTTATCTTCATTTATTTGTAATAAAGTTGTTGTACCTTTATTACTTTTTATCTTTGATCTGGGTGTCAAAATATTCATTACTTTATAATAAACTCTATAAGTGATAGTCATATGTTCACTCAAATTTTTCATATTATAACCTTGTGTTTTAATATTTAAGGTTAAAACATCAATAATATTTTTATCTGTAAAAGAAACAGTAAAATTAGGAAAACAATTAAAAAATATTGGGCCATAACAAAGACTAGTTTCCACTAATCCTAATAATGAAGTATCAAATTGGTTGTGCCTACAGTTTTTTAAGACAATCATTAAACATGCATTTAAACCTTCTCTAGTTAAAGGTTTAATACTAATTTGTACTAATCCAATGTGTAGAAAATTATAATTGTCTTTATGTTTCAATATTCCTGGATCAAACATATGTATAGTTTCCAGTTAATTTATAATGGGAACAGTTCTTTCTACTGTTTTAATAATTTTCTTTGATTTGAAATCAAAGGTATTAATCATATAAATTTCGTTTGGAGATACAGTAGGCATCTCCCAAGTTTTATATTTTTCTATAATTTCTTTATATTCTATTTCTGAAGAATTCTTCAATAATTCTTTATCTAATTTTATTTTTCTTAATTTTTTACTAGGGTTTTTGTTTAACATTATTACCAATTATTATTATTGTTTTCAAAATAATTTTTTCTTTCTTAACACGTTTCTCGGTCAACGACTTACTGGTTTTACTACCTTATCCACATGATTTACTACCAACGCGACTAGAGAAATCTTTTAAGAATATAAATTATTCTGTTACAACAATAATACCTGGCTCTGATACCAAAAAAGACCGCAAATCAAACCCAGGTTATTACGTTGATTCAATAATAATTAAACTAATAATTAAATAATAATGTGAATAACAAATAAAAACAAATATGAACAAAGATATTTAATTAGAAGACTTACAATAATCTTCCATGATAATTTATTAATAATTGTTGAAAGCTGGAATAGAAGGAAAACTCCTTCTTCTTACAAAGATCTCCTTCTTCTTACAAACTCTAAACTGAAGAGGAGGATAACTACTTACTATGTTGTTTCTTATCTGAGTTCTGCCCTCACACTAAACCAAGAGGGGGTATAAATACTAGAAAACCATCCGGATTTCAAAAACTTATTACAAGTCCGGAAAAAACGACAAAAGATAATGGAGACAGCTTTTTCAAAAGCTTATCTTAAACAGGAAAAGAAATAATAGAGATAATATTAGCCGACAGATTCAAAAAGGAAATCTTGACTAAATCTCAATTATTTAGATGATGAAGTCTTAGCCTTATCCTTCTTTTTCTCCTTATCTTTGGATAGGAGAGAGATAATTTGAAGCTTGCTTTCCTCAGCTGCACTGAAATCTGCATATGGATCCTGTGCATCTTTTTCTAATTTTTCCTCTTCCTTGGATTTCATAGAAACATCATCTCTAGACTTTGAAGATCCTGTCTCTTGGGATATATTATCCAAAATCATTGCTAAAAACTTTTGTAAAGAAGCCTTCATTTCTTCAAATGACTGGGAAAAGTCTTCCTTTTGGATAGAAACCTTTAGAAAATTTACAATTGCCAATCTAATTGGGAACCATAATTGATCACCCTGAACTTTGGAGGTATCTTAAAACAATTAAATCCAATTACTCAGAAGGAAGAATTGATTCTTTTTAATTCTGGAAAATGGAATAGTGCCCAAATCAATTATGCTACTATAAAAAAAAAATGCTTTCTATTGTTAAAAATATTTCTAAATTTCAGGATGATTTTTTAAATCAAGAATTCATATTAAGAATTGACTGCAAAGCAGCAAAAGATATAAGTGAAAAAGATGTTAAAAATCTTGTTTCAAAACAAATATATGTTAGATGGAAAGCCATATTACCTGTCTTTGAATTGACCATTGAATATATCAAAGGTGATCAGAATTCATTACCTGATTTCTTGACTCGAGAATTTTTGCAAGGAATTATGTAGGTCCATCTTCTTCACGAGGAAGAGGACAACATTCAGTTAAAGGATCTCTTAGAGGATCCCCTAGAGGAAGATCTCCTCGTGGCAGAGGAAGATCAATTATTTCTACCAGAAGTTCAGAGGTTCAAGGTCATGCTTCTCTTTCTTATGATCAAAATTATCATGTTACTCCTTCAAATGCAAAAACAAGGATGTAGCTGTGGAAGCTAATACGGTGGCTGCAGAGCAGTCCAAAGATTTAAAACAAAAAGATTTTTCTGATTATCTTATGATTATCGAAGATTATGATTGCCGATGGTTTAATGAACCTTGGAAGATTGCAAACAAGTATTTTGAGCAAGGAGTTTTCTTTCCAAATAGTGCTCAAAAATCTAGGATGCAGTATGAAATAATTCTGAGTGAAACTGGCTCAGTATGCTTTCAACATGCTCCGAATAATTATGATAAAAATTCTTATGATTTTTCAAAAGCAAAAATTTTGAATATTATTTCTGTTAATGAATGGGGTTCTAGTCCTGGTCAATATAGGAGATATGTTGATCCAGAAACTCCAACAAAATTATTTTATTATAATTATTGGAATTATATGAAAGCTTGACACTATGCTTTCCTTTATCAAAGCAACCAGAGAAAACATTCTTGGTTCTTTATGTTTAATAATGATTTCCATTCAGATGATATTCCAAATTGGTTTTATAATAATTAGGAAAGGATTGGACCTGTCCAAGATTTCCTCCCTAATGATTTACTCCATTTTATGGTTCTTTATGCTAAGCTTCATCCAAAGCTTAAAAATGAAAATTATTCTATTAAGGTTCAGAAAAAGGCCTTATTATTATTTATTTCCCAATTTAAAATCCCTTGGATTTGAAATTGGCAATATTCTGCAATTATGGAAGAAAATGAGTTCCCTTATTTAGGGATTAATTATTATTATAAATGGTGGCCAAAATTTCAGTTTAAATCCACCACTAATGAGGTAAAGAGAATTATTACTCAGCATCAAAATGAGTCTATTATGGAATCTCCAAAGTTCAGGGTGATCAATTATGGTTCCCAATTAGATTGGCAATTGTAAATTTTCTAAAGGTTTCTATCCAAAAGGAAGACTCTTCCCAGTCATTTGAAGAAATGAAGGCTTCTTTACAAAAGTTTTTAGCAATGATTTTGGATAATTTATCCCAAGAGACAGGATCTTCAAAGTCTAGAGATGATGTTTCTATGAAATCCAAGGAAGAGGAAAAATTAGAAAAAGATGCACAGGATCCATATGCAGATTTCAGTGCAGCTGAGGAAAGCAAGCTTCAAATTATCTCTCTCCTATCCAAAGATAAGGAGAAAAAGAAGGATAAGGCTAAGACTTCATCATCTAAATAATTGAGATTTAGTCAAGATTTCCTTTTTGAATCTGTCGGCTAATATTATCTCTATTATTTCTTTTCCTGTTTAAGATAAGCTTTTGAAAAAGCTGTCTCCATTATCTTTTGTCGTTTTTTCCGGACTTGTAATAAGTTTTTGAAATCCGGATGGTTTTCTAGTATTTATACCCCCTCTTGGTTTAGTGTGAGGGCAGAACTCAGATAAGAAACAACATAGTAAGTAGTTATCCTCCTCTTCAGTTTAGAGTTTGTAAGAAGAAGGAGTTTTCCTTCTATTCCAGCTTTCAACAATTATTAATAAATTATCATGGAAGATTCTTGTAAGTCTTCTAATTAAATATCTTTGTTCATATTTGTTTTTATTTGTTATTCACATTATTATTTAATTATTAGTTTAATTATTATTGAATCAACGTAATAACCTGGGTTTGATTTGCGGTCTTTTTTGGTATCAGAGCCAGGTATTATTGTTGTAACAGAATAATTTATATTCTTAAAAGATTTCTCTAGTCGCGTTGGTAGTAAATCATGTGGATAAGGTACTAAAACCAGTAAGTCGTTGACCGAGAAACGTGTTAAGAAAGAAAAAATTATTTTGAAAACAATAATAATAATTGGTAATAATGTTAAACAAAAACCCTAGTAAAAAATTAAGAAAAATAAAATTAGATAAAGAATTATTGAAGAATTCTTCAGAAATAGAATATAAAGAAATTATAGAAAAATATAAAGATTGGGAGATGCCTACTGTATCTCCAAACGAAATTTATATGATTAATACCTTTGATTTCAAATCAAAGAAAATTATTAAAACAGTAGAAAGAACTGTTCCCATTATAAATCAACTAAAAACTATACATATGTTTGATCCAGGAATATTGAAACATAAAGACAATTATAATTTTCTACACATTGGATTAGTACAAATTAGTATTAAACCTTTAACTAGAGAAGGTTTAAATGCATGTTTAATGATTGTCTTAAGAGACTGTAGGCACAACCAATTTGATACTTCATTATTAGGATTAGTGGAAACTAGTCTTTGTAATGACCTAATATTTTTTAATTGTTTTCCTGATTTTATTGTTTCTTTAACAGATAAAAATATTATTGATGTTTTAACCTTAAATATTAAAACACAAGGTTATGATATGAAAATTTTGAGTGAACATATGACTTTTTTGGCTATATATATATATATATGTATATATATATATATATGTATATATATATATATATATGTATAGATATATATATGTATATGTATAGATATATATGTATATGTATAGATATATATGTATATGTATAGATATATATGTATATGTATACATATATATGTGTATATGTATACATATATATGTGTATATGTATAGATATATATGTGTATATGTATAGATATATATGTGTATATGTATATAGATATGTGTATATGTATATAGATATGTGTATATGTATATAGATATGTGTATATGTATATATATATGTATATGTATATATGTATATGTGTGTGTATATATATATGTGTGTGTGTGTGTATGTGTAATATATATATATATATATATATATGTATGTATATGTATATGTATGTATATGTATATGTATATGTGTGTGTATATATATATGTATATGTATATGTATATGTATATGTATATGTGTGTGTGTGTGTATATATATATATATATATATGTGTATGTATATATGTATATGTATATGTATATGTATATATGTATATATGTATATGTATATGTATATATGAGGCCGATACATAACTAACGTTAGTTGTAGAAACTTTTGTAGCTAACACATTTATAACCGTCCGTGAAATGATCCAACGTTTGATATCAGACTTAATAAAAAAAAATTCCATTTCACCACTATCACTGACGAAAGAGAAGAAAAAAAAATATTTCTTCCTTTCCGCCATTAACAATGTAGTATTTATCTTTACCTGGTAATAAATAAATGAAAATGAAAAAAAAAAAAAAAGTGAAGTGAAAATAACCTGAATTTTCGAGGATCACCTTATAGATAAATAAATAAAATTTTCTTGTGCCAGCTAGATAAAATGATAAATAAATGATGCAAAAAATAAAGGAAAAATTTAAAATTAAAACAGAAAGGGGTAACTTATTAATTTTAAACAACTGTATAATTTAAATGATGCATAAATAGTTAGAAAAGGGAAAAAAATATGAAGACATTGAACCTCGTTGATCGTCTTCATCGACATCTCACTGCAGCATAAAATCCCCCAAAAAAGAAAAAGAAAACTTCCATCAAACATGTGACACTGTCTCGTCATTTTTAGAAAAATCAAGTGATAACTACCATATATTTTCCACTACAGATCTGACGCAATAGAGATACAGATTTGCAAGATCTCACGTGGCATATAAGGTGTTGGATCAGTGAATATGCTGGTAAGGATCATGGTGGTAGGTGAAATAAAGGTAGAAAAAGGAGAGCTAGGGCAGTAGAGCTGATAATGGTAAAGTAGATTCAATAGAGGATTTAGGAGGAGGAAAAGATAATGGAGATAAAGCAGAGTTAATATATATGGAGTTGGAAGCAGCACATAACAAAATGGAAGTGGAGGGAGGCGGAGAAAGTGAAGGATGAAAATTGATGTTTCTGGACAGATTTGATGATGTTTCAAATTTGGACAGCACCGATCATTGAAAGAGAAGAACATAGGAAAATGATGATAAAAGAAGAAGACAAGGATAAGCTAGGCCTCACACCTAGAACTCTTAGGCCTCACACCTAGAACTCTTAGGCCTCACATCATCCGGGGAAAGATGCCCCCACACATCTAGATATAATCTAAGAAATTTTATTTATTCACTCTGCCCTTCAAATGATCAGATACATATATTTATAGGACACCAAAGAAGCTTCCGGAAAACATAATAAATGCGTTATAACTGACCAACTAGAATTGAATATTTGACTTGACTGACTTTTCGAAACTAAGAAATCATTAACTGCATAATTATACTTGATCCTTCTTTTGTAGATAATCTGAACGTTCTAGAATTATTTGCATGGTTTCCTAGGCTGCCTTTTGATAACCTTTGTTTGTGTTTTCCATTTCTCCATCACATGAAAGAGCACTTTATTTTCTTGTGAGCTTGCTCCTTTTATTTTATTTTTTTAACTGTAGTTTCATTTTTTCTGTTCAGACGCTCATTTTCTCTCCCTCGTGCACTAAGGTATTGCTTATCAAATTATATTATTTATCCTGAAAATTGCTATACAAACTAATAATGTACACAAATAAATGTATATGAATATATATAATAAATTATTAATTATTAAAATTTTAATTGTGAGTTTATCAGATTCACTAATCCTTATAAGATTTAGCCACATCGATTTATACTCATTTGTTTATGTATAAGGTGATGTTCATATCACTATATCATCTCTTTACTTATTTTTCTCCCAGTAATATTTTAAGGTAAGACTAAGCACAAAGCTTTGTTCGGTGGGTCAGACACACGTTCTGTCTTCTTACTCATTTTTTAAACAAATATAGAGAAAACTTTTGCAATAAAATTAATAACTTTCAAATATAAATATAACTCGTTTTGCTTCTAATTTCAAAATACCATCTTAGACAAACAAAAAAAAAATATTTACTAATATAGTAATAAAATATCAATAAACATATCTCTCTATTCTAAAATTATACGTATATTTATATTTTAATGTAATACTATTTTTGAATCTTATGATTTTATTTTACATATCAATTTAAAAAAACGTGAAAAATATAAAAGTTTGTATGTAAAAATAATCGACATATTTTCATGTTATTTTATTTTAAAATAATTAAAAACAATAAATTTCACTAAAGATCTGAATTATAAAATTTCGCAGATTTACATGTGAATTATTAAATATAATGGTAATTTTGAACGAATGAGCATTATAATATAAATTAAATGAATAATTATATTTTGAATTTATAACAAACAAATTTCAAAACTACCCAAAATTTAAATTTGAATTTTATTATTCTCGGATGAGTAATTATAGAGGGGGAGGGGGAGGGGGGGGGGGGGTTAATACAATTTAAACTTTTTCTCCCAATGTAAAGATCAAGATACAATTTGTAAATTAATTACGACACTAATAAACAAGACAAATTATATCAATCAATAAAAATGTAATTTATTGATATTGAAATCTGAAATTACAATCAGATTATCAAAATTGATACCAGTTTCTGAAATCTATTCAGGTATGAACAACTGCTATCTAGAAATGAATTTCTAATTTCTCAAGTTATGAAAAACTTGTTTCTCAAATTCTATGAATTTGTTGCGTTAGATTTACAGAGTGTATAAATTCTTTTTCTTTCTATATTTCGTATGCCTCTTTTTTTTCTCTTTTTTTGCGTTGTGTATATATATTGACTTGTATACTTTCCACACAGCTTCCTTTTCTAATCTATTCTACCTTTTTATAACTACTCTGATCAATTAGAGTAGCTTCTCTTTATCAGTAGTTGTAACAACTCTATTACCAAATATCTCTGTTAAGTCACATCAACGTTACAAAAATTTTTAGCTTTCACAGATCAACTTCCTAACCTTGTTAATCCAAATGTAACTTTGTTATGGATCTTTGGTCAACTTCTAGCTCATTTAAGAACTCTGGTAGATGTGTGATGTGTCAAGTCATTTATCCTTTGATGCGACTTTGTTCATCAGTGGATATTATCCCCTGACGACTTTGTTCATCAGTAAATATTTATCCCCCTGATGACTTGTTCACTTATAACTTATCTCCTGGCCAGCTTCATGGGTAGCCAATCTCTCCTTATTGGTCAACCATCCTTATATTAATTTGACCGCCTTAATTTTATCAATCATATGTCATCTTTAGTTTCTAATCATTTATCTCCTGATGGATAGTCTCTGGTACCAGGAAATCCATCCCCTGATGAGGAAAAACATATCCCCTGATGTCGAGAACTTGTCCCCTGATGCCCGAGCACTTTGGTATTTTACAATTTATCCACTGATACCCGAGCACTTTGGCGCTAGTGTAAATTACCCGATGACTTTGGCGATGAGTAATTTTGGGCTTCACTTGACTTCAGCGATAGAAAATTTCCCGATGACTTTGGCGACGGTCAAATCTTCTCAAGGCTACTTTAATGCATTGGAGTGTCTTTGTCTTAATCTCTAGTAGCTTCAACATTAGTCTCTAATGAATAAACATTTAGTCTCTGAAAGACTTAGTCTCCGATGAACAAAAACTTAGTCTCCGATGTACAAAAACTTAGTTTTCGATGAATGAAAACTTAGTCTCTGATGAACGAAAACTTAGTCTCCGATAGGCTAATTTTGCTTTACCAACTTTGACTTTTGTTAAACTCTCCAAATGCATTCTTTGTAGTTTCTTATGGTCTCCTGCAGTCTCTGATGGTAGTCTTTGATAGAACACTACTGCAGGTACTTGTACAATTATAAAATCTAACAATTCTAAGTTTATACATCATCATCAAATGCTATAATTCCCAACAATCTCCTCCTATTTATGATTTATCAAAGATAAGCATAAATCAAGGTTTGAGGATGATGTCAAAACACCAACCTTATAACATCATTACTTAGAATTGAACTTAATCATTTAAAAACATAATTGTACAGGATGAACTTAACAGTGATGTTTTTGATGTTTCAGTTCCTCAATGCCCATCCATCAATCTGTTAATCATCTTTAACAAATCTCCCTCTGTCCTTATCAGAATTGCTCTTTGCTCCCCTTTCCTCATCATTCTCCCCCTTTTTGACATCAACATCTTAATGTTGGAGGGTAGAAATCAAATTTCTTATCAAATTTCTTAAGAAGTTCCTTAGCATACTTCGACTGATGAATGTAAATCCCATCAGTGACTTGCTTGATTTGCAATCCCAAGAAATAATATAACTAACCCATCAAGCTCATTTCATACTTGCTTTGCATGAGCTTGGAGAACTTCTCACACAGCCTTGTATCAGTGGATCCGAATATGATATCATCAACATATATTTGGACCAAAATCAGATGACCTTGGTGTTGCCTGAAAAACAGAGTCTTGTCAATGATACCCCTTGTAAACTTGTTATCCACCAAAAACTTTGACAGTGTGTCATACCAAGCTCTACGAGCTTGCTTCAGTCCATACAGTGCCTTTTCCAGTTTGTAGACATGGTTAGGAAACTTAGAACTTTCAAGTTGGGCATACACCTCATGTTCTAATTTCCCATTTAGAAAAGCACTCTTGACATCCATTTGATAAACTTTAAAGTTTGAATGTGCTGCATAGGCCAAGAAAATTCTTATAGCCTTAAGTCTGGCCACTAGTACAAAAGTTTCATCAAAGTTAATCCCTTCCTCTTGAAGATAACCCTTTGCCACCAGTCTTGCTATGTTTCTAACAACAATGCCAGCTTCGTCCAACTTATTCCTGAAAACCCATTTGGTGCTTATTATAGTTTTGTCCTTAGGCTTGGGCACCAAATTCCACACTTGATTTCTTTCAAATTGATTTAACTCCTCTTGCATAGCCATTATCCAATCAGCATCTTGGATGACTTCTTTAAATTTCTTTGGTTCAATTTGAGAGAGAAAATAAGCATACAAGCATTCATTTGAAGTTGCTCTCCTGGTTTGCACTCTTTGTCTTGGATCACCAATAATCAACTCTATTGTGTGACTCCTTGACCATTTGGGCTTGGAAATATATCTTGACAAACTTGTTTCATTATCATTTCCTCCCCCTATGTCAGTGCTTCCAGCTTTTGAGAAAACTCCCCCTGAGTTGATGCTTAAGTCAGGGTTTGACTTATCCCATGATGGTGCATGTCCTGATGGATTATCCCCTGATAGAGAACCCCCTGACCAATTGTCCAGGAAGTTTGCTTCATCCACTGACGGGGCTTCTTGTGGATTGACATCAGGAATGGTTAATTCTCCTATTGGTATGCACTCATCAGCTACATCCTCTTAACAATCAGAATCATCATCTTCATTCTCAAATCTGAGTTCTTCATGAAAACCAAGGTCTTCAATTCTAGAAATCACTTGATCGTCAAAGGCTACATTTATAAACTCCATCACCACCTGGAGTCTCTTGTTGTAAACCATTTAAGCCTTAGATGTCAGGGAGTATCCTAGGAAAATTGCTTCATCAGCCTTTGGTTCAAATTTCCTTAGATTTTTACCAAAATTCCTTAACACAAAGCAGTTGCATCCAAATACATGAAAGAATTTGATGTTTGGCTTTCTCCCTGTCATTAGCTCATATGGTGTCTTATTGTGAGCCTTGTTGATTAAAGACATGTGTTAGAGTTAATTGTTGATGATGATGTTTATGTAATAAATTGTGCAACTGTAAATACTTGAGGTATTCTATAAACCTTAAGATCTACACAAGTTTTGCATCCACTGATAATAAACTTATTCATCAGTGGATGGTCAATCTCTTCACAAGACAAGTCAGAAAATAGAAACATCCAAAGGACTTGACAAAGTGGAGAAGAATGTCTGATGTTACTTGTTAACAGTCAAAGTATTCCGCACATCAGATATTCTAAACAGAGTTACGTTGATTAAGTACCGTCAGGGGAAACTCATCAGGGGAACCTATCAGGGGGAACCCGTCAGGGGAAACTCATCAGGGGAACCAATCAGGGGGAACCGTCTGGGGATGACGAAGGCAGATCAACCTGTCAGGGGAACTCTTCAGGACATGTCAGTGTGAGGCCAATCCATCAGGGCAACCCGTCAGGGGGAATGACCAACACAGCATCAGTGGAAGCCATCAGTGTATGTCGTCAGTCATAACCATCAGGATCAACAAGCACCGAGTGAAACTCAAGTGAAGGTTGAAGCCCTGATCCAGTCAATAAGCATCAGGGGATTTAGAAGCACTGATCAAAGTCCATCAGGGCTGGTAGTCAGTGGATGGTTATGACAACATGCACTCGTCATCAGTACTTACACAAAAATCAACGTAACGTGTTAAAGAAGCAAGAAATATCAACTGGAAAGATATTTCTTGAAGTTTGTTTTTGATCCGATGAGAGCTCTCGCGCATTAAATGCACACAGATCAGGGGAAAAAAAAGTAACAACAAAGCATGCAGCAGTCTGACACATAGGGCTACGATGTGACATACTTGCGGCTAAGTTGGGAAAAGCAGCACGTCTCAAGCACGTGATTTCAACCACTGTTCGACATATAAACAAAGGAGTTCTCATTAAAAACAAAAAAAAAAAGATTGAATTTTTCCAACAGATCAAGCAAACACAGAAGCACACAACACTAGGAAGCTCTGTAATATATTTCTTGAGAGATTTATTTTTCAGAGAAAAGTTTTCGTAGCTAGTGAGTGTGAGAAGCTGTGAATTTTATTCATAGAATTTGTAGCTATAAATCACATTTGTGATTATACAGATTTGTAGAAAAACCCCAAGTTTTAATATAACTATTTTAACTTGAATTTGTGTGTTCATATTACATAGTTTTTCTACTCTGTGCAGCTGTTTCCGGCAAGTACTTTGAAAAGATAAAAAGAGTGAAAAGTTTGTAGTGTTTGTATTCATTCCCCCCCCCCCCCCCCCCCCCCTTTTACAAACACTTGAGCTTATTTTGCACCAACAACCTGTTTTGAGTGAAGCATGCAGTGGATATAGCTTCAGCCCAAAAATAGGTAGGAATCTTTGCCTCTGCTAACATGGTTCTAGCAGTTTCTATTAGGGTTCAATTCTTCCTTTCCACTACACCATTCTGTTGAGGAGTTCTTGGAGTAGAAAATGTATGATTAATGCCCTTGTCCACACAAAACCCATCAACAGTTGCATTCTTGAATTCTGTTCCATTATCAGTTATCAAAATCCTAACCACTGACCCTGACTCTGTTTCAACTTTCTTCACATGGTCAATGATTTGTTGAGCTACTTCAGTTTTCGAATGCTGGAACTTAACCCAAGTGTACCTGGTGTAGTCATCCACAATGACCATTGCAAATCTTTTCTTTGACACTGACATGATATTGACAAGGCCAAAGAGATCCATATGAAGCAGTTGTATTGGATCTTTGATCATTGTGACTTCTTTGCTTACAAAGGATGATTTCCTTTGCTTCCCTTGTTGGCATGCTAAACATAGACCCTCTTGAATGAATTTCACTTGAGGTAGTCCAGTTACCAACTCTCTCTTCACCAAATCATTAAGAGTTTTATAATTTAGGTGAGAGAGCTTCTTGTGCCATAACCTGCTTTCATCAGGGCTTGCCTTGCTGTAGAAACATGATTCCTCATCCACTAAGTTGAAATCAGAAATATAGAGGTCTCCTTTCCTTACTCTTGATAAAATCAGCTTCCCATCACTTTCATTGGAGATTAGGCATTGATCTCCTTTGAAGGAAGTGATGAATCCTTTGTCACATAGGTGTTTCAGCCCATCAACTAGTGCTACGTTTTCAAATGAGACATCCCCATTTGTTGCTTTGCCAAAACCAAGTGGCAGTCCCTTGTTGTTGTCACCAAAAGATATTATTGGACCAACCTTCTTTTGGAACTCCGTGAGCAGGGCTTTATTTCCTGTCATGTGCCTTGAGCATCCACTGTCAAGAAACCACACATGATTGCCTTTTGCTTTATCCTGCACACAAAGAACATTTAAATTATTTTTGGTACCTAATTGGATTTGGGTCTTTTTGGTCTAGTCACAGTAAAATTTACAGCAGGATTAACAGTTTTAATGACTATTGGTTTTGGCAAACAAATTTTCTCCTTTTTAGAAGCTTCAACAATAGCCTTTGATTTACATTCAATTTTCTTGTTTTTACCCTTAAGGGTGCATGCGCGTGTGAAAGGTAAGTCATCAGCGTAAAGAACAGTGCCTGTGAGAATTTATGGTATCTCATTCCATTGAAATGATAAATGGTTACCATTTTCGCAATTCCAGCACACTTTCCTAGGGGCTTCACGAACAGGGGCAAAGTTATTGGTCTTGTTAACACCTAACTTCCCAATCCTATTCTTTCTTCTTTCCCCTGACGAGCTATCAAGGCCAACTACACTCTCATCCCCTGATGACTGGGTATCCACTGATGCCCAGTCTTGTCTCTTCTTGATAGAGGTTTTGAGAGGTTTGGCAAAAACAAGTTTCTTGCCACTCCCACCACTTGTGGAAACTTCACTCAACGGGAAAACATTCCCTTGATCTAGCTTGTTAATTGCCTTGACAAACTTAATAGATTGTTTAGGCTTTTTACCACAGCTAGCTGCAGTCTCAACCTTCAAAACAGGTTGCTTCACCAGAGTCTCTTCAAAGCCTAAGCCGGACTTGTGATCATATTTTTGACATTTTAATTGATCATCCAGCTTCTTGCTAGACTCATTCCATCTTCGAATGACCTCTCTTTCCTCTTGCAAAAGCTTCGAGGTCCATTCTTTTCTTTTGATGGAACAGTCAATAAGGTTCTTGGTATTTGAGAGATTTTTTTCAAAATTCTCAAGCCTAGAAAGTTCTGATTCTAAGAGAGAGTTCCTAGCAGTCAAATGCTCATTAATCTTTTGTACTCTCTCAGTCTCAGCTACAACACTCCTAAGGGTGTCATAAAGATCTCTAATCTCACAGGTCATTTCCCTAACAGTTTTAACACAGTCAGTTTTAGACATGTTAGAGGAAATTTCGATGCTTACCTGTGAGCTGCTACTGTCTGTGGATGAGGCCATCAGGGCTAGGTTGACATACTCTTCTTTTTCTTCTTCATAAGAGTCAGCCCAGTCCTTTCCCTCAGCGATGTAAGTTTTTCCCTTCTTATTGACATTAAGAAGGTCATAGTACTTCTTCCTGTAATCCACAACAGCTTGGTTTCACCATCCTTTGTGGCCTTGCGACACTCATTGGCAAAGTGACCAAGCTCATTGCACTTGTAGCACTTTATTCTGGATTTATCAATAAAGTTGTTAGTGCTACTAGTCATCCTTGCTAGAAATCTCCATTTTTGGAATTTCAGTTTGGAAAACCTTTTGGCAATGAAAGCCATGGTTTCATCCATGTCTTCTAACTCTTCTGGTGTGTAGTCCACCTCCTTAGAGTCAGCTGCGTTGTCCTCCCCACTTTCCTCGCTTTCCTCAACATCTCATAAGTGTTGCTTCATCAAGATACTTGGCCTTGCTTCTTGCTTGTTCTTCCTGGCAACCATTAGGGCTATATATTTTAGTTTACCGGCATCCCGTGACATTTCAAATCGTTGTTGAACCTCAAGTTCATATGTCTTAAGGGTGCCATAAAAACTGTCCACGTCTAGGATATTCATGTCCTTGGACTGCCTAATGGCTGTTGTCTTCGAATCCCACGAAATGGGTAATGCCCTCATGAATTTTTTGTTGATATCTTTATTAGCATACACCTTCCTGTACATCCTCAGGTCATTCACCAACTTGTTGAACCTGTCAAACATCTCAGTCAATGATTCACCACTCTTCATAGTGAACCACTCATACTGTTGTGTCAACAACTGCAGTCTATTCTCCCTGACCTCCTCAGTACCATCACATAGGATACGAATAGTATCCCATATAGACTTAGACGTTGTCAAGTTCATTATGCTGTTAAGCATATCATCGTCTAAGCCGGTGTAAAGAATTCCAGTGACTTTCAAGTCTTTCTTTACCTTTTCTCTCTCCTCGGTGGTCATCTCTTCATTGGTCTTTGGGACCAACTTCTACGGCTGTGTAACACCGTCTACAACCTCTCAAGGAATGAGCTTCTTTGGGATGTGAGGTCCTTCTTCCAGAATTTGCAAGTACTCATCATCGATTGCTCTAAGATGAACAATCATTCTTTGTCTCCAGAAGAAGTATTTTCCCAGCTCCAACATCAGGACTTTGTTGTTTCCACTTTTGCTAGCCATGGATAAGATCTTTGTTAGCAAGTGTAGTCTGCTAAGAGGCTCTGATACCAATTGTTAGAACTGAATGAGCTAAAGTGTTTGTAGAAGGGGGGGTTGAATACAAACACCTAAAACTTTTCGTTCTTTTTCCCAAATAAAATCAGTATAGTGAAAAACAGCTTTGAACAAACAAAAGAAAAACCTTAATGTAAAAACACAAGATATTCAAGTTTTAATAGTTGTATTAAAACTTGGGGTTTTTCTGGAAATCTGTAGAGTCACAAACTGTGATCAAACAGCTACAAATTCTGTAAATAAATTTACAAATTCTCACACTGACTAGCTACAAAAATTATCTCTGAAAAATAAATCTCTCAAGAAATATTACAAAGCATCTCTAGTGTTTGTGTGTGCTACTAATGTTATCTGTGTAACATTACTTATTTGGTGATATAATCTCTCTCATACAAGTGGAAGATCAGATGGTGAAATCACGTGCTAGGCGTGCTGCAATTTTAATTGTAGCCACAACAGTCTTATCATTTGTCCTTTGTGTCAGTCTGCTTTCGGCTTTTGTTGCTACTTTTTATTCCCTGATCTTCGAGCATTTAATGTTTGAGAGTGACGTGATTGGACCACCAAATATCAAGAAATATCTTCCCAATTATATTTCTTGCTTCCTTGACAAGCTTCAATAATCTTCGTGAACGTTCTGATGACTAATGGTAATGGTTAAAACATCTCACTGATGACAAGCCTTTTATGGTCGACTTGATCAGTGCTACTGGATTCCCTGAAGTCAGATGAAGGTTGACTTTATCAAGGCTTCTGAATCCCCTGATGGATCCCCTTACATCAAGTCCTGATTGACTTGATCAAGCTGCTACATCCTTGATATATTGACCTTATATCCACTGATGACTTCCACTGACAAAGTGTTTAGCATGTACATTGTTTTGTTCTTCACTGATGCTATTCACTTATGCCATGGTCGAACTCCCCTGATGGGTTCCCCCTGATGGGTTGTATGTTCGAAGTCACCTCTTGATGGGTTCCCCTGACGGTTTCCCCTGACGAAGTCATCACCTTACTTAGCACTTTAGGCCTTCCCTGATGGATCCCTGATGGGTTGTCTGTTGCCTTTGAGTACCAAGTGTTTTGATTATTGAGTCCTGTCGGTTGGCTTGAAATGTTTGAAGTGTGGAATACTCGATTTGTCTAAGTACCAACAAATATTTCAAGGACACTGTCAAGTCCTTTTGAGCTTTGCTTTGATGACTTGCATAGAGTAGAGTAACCCATTCACTGATGGCTAAATTGACCTTCAGTGAATGCAAAACATGCGCAAATATACTAAGGTTTATAATACACCATTAGCATGTACAATTGCACTTATTATAATCATCATCATCGTCATCTTTTATATCCAACAATCCTTCGATTAGAAATAGACTTAGCTGCACATAGTAGATGAAGAATACATAAAAGAGAATAAAACGGCTGTTGGAAAACTCAATGTAAAGTGTGCTCCTAGGGTTGTAGAATTATCTCCTTAAATAAGGAAGAAATTAATCTCATATAGGATTTCTTCCTTACTGGGAAAATAAATCTAAAACTCTTTTTCTATTACAAATATGATAAAATAAGGTTTTATCCCTAATAGAAACGTGGCTAAGAGTTTACAACTTAAAAAATTATAATAGATATTAAATTTCCTAGTTTGACTCAAAATCTCGTACAAGAGCCTTCCGGGGACAGCTTATGACTTCCTGTAAGGTGTGCTCACACCCTATACAAAGTTATAAGCTGAAATTATGCTTTTGAATATTTTTTTGCTCCTTGCTCTATTATGCATTCCTAAAGATAAATAACACTCAAAACACAAAATAAGCATAGATAATATTTAAGAACATGAAAATGACAATAAAAGACATGAACAAATTATGACTTATCACATAAATTGCACGAAAAATGTTAAAAATCTCTCAAAATAAGAATTACTTCTAAAATAATGCGCCTGCCAGGAATTTTATGTTAATTAATTGGATCCGAATTTATGTCTAATTCAATTGGATTGATCGCATATAACTCAAATTGAGCGTAGGCTTGTTATATCGATAGGAATTGCATTACCGTCAAACAATGTAATGGGTCGATGTCAATAGGATTAAGTCCGTTTCGTTGCATTGGTCCAACATGTAGCCAAATATATCAAACTGGCATCAGCGAAAACTTGTCTAACTAAAGTGGTATTTTGTATATAAATACGTGCCAAATTATCTTTGTCCCTTGATTAAAAAACTAAATATTGGCTTTGTTGTTAATATGTAGCATTGGATTTTATTTTCTTATGAATTTGTAAATTTCGTGTGTTGCATAACGTAGTTAGCTAACTAGGCAAGTGGATCCCAAGAACCACAATGTTTTCATTTACATTTTTTGAAAAATATTTAATACATTGCCACATCTAGAGAGAGATTCTAAATCTGCGATTCATCATCGTTATCATCTGTTTCAAGTTCAAGGCCTTCGGCTGCAAGAAGTTTGTTGATAACATTTTTTTTGTCCTCTTCTGCTTTCTTTCGCATCAAATCCCTTTTCCTTAAAACAAGTGTATGTCGTCTGAGTGTGTTATTATAATTCTCCAAAGATGCCTTCTTTTCTTTTGCCATGAGTTTCCTCTCTTCATCAGGATCGATCTGCAATTCCAAAATATCAGCATTTTAACAGTTTTGAAGCAATCACAACAAAATTACCATCATCCATAATGTAGAAAAATGAAATACACACACATACAGGAACAAATACCTTAGAACGGGAAAGGCGGCGCACACGAAGATTAATCTCTCGTTGCTTCTGTTCAGCCCAAGCTGCAATAGCCATATCGCCCCACTGATCGAAAGCCTTTCACTTCTTCATGAGCCATTCAACCATGCTTGGGAAGCCTGGTAGAAAAATATGATAGAAATGTATCAGCTAATTATTATATATAAAAACCAAATCATGGTAAGGGGTTCTTTGACGAGGTGTAGAGATCTTATTGTAACTATATCAATGATGCTCATCAAGCCATGATTTTGGAACTCCTCATCTCAATACAATTGCGTTGTATGATGCTTATAAAATTTTGAATTTAATATTCACCTTCTAGACAACCTTAGTAATTAATGTCACTAATTTAGAATCAAGAGAAGGTCATATAGTTATTTGGCCTACATAATGGGATAACTGAAAAAAGAGAATAAAAGACCATTGGTATTTCTTTCTACCTTTATCAGTACTGTAAAAAACATTAGGTGGACTTGAGCAAAAAGGTGGAATTTGAAGGGATTAATCGGGTGAAAAAACTAGGCAATAGAGTCCGCCTAGCCCCTAAGCTGAAGATTAATTGGATAATGAGGGAATTTTTACAGCAAAGACCTTTATGAACCTCTTTAAAGAAACTGTTATAATACTAATATTATGATCTTTCTTTATTAAAGGAATTTTTTGTACACTACTATAAGTTCTAGCTGAAAACCAAACATTAATCTTTACCTCAAATGGCTTAAGTAACAACATTCACTATCAAAACTAAAAATATTATAGGTAGTTCTTGATGATGAGGTAATTTGAAGGAAAATGTGAAGAATTATTAACAATACTTGACACAAAAAGGATCGAAGAAAATTATATTTTGCCTTGAAAGGAAATCTGACCACTTTCTTTATTCTTTCCCGACTAAACAATCTGACAATTATCTGGAAATTGTGAACAACACTGGGGCCTCACCGATACAAAAAAAGATTGAAATGCTATCATGATATTGCCTTGAAACCAATTTGCAATCATGAATCACACAACATGATTACATAATGGGAATATATCTACCACAATCTAGCAATCGGAATTGCTAAGATCAAGGTTAGCTTGACTGCAAACACTGGGAAGAAGTACTTGGGCGTCCACAAAAAAGAGAATAACATTTAATAACATTTGTTAAATGTTATTAATAACATTTAATAGCTAGAAAATCACCAACCAATTCTGAGGTCACTCAATAATTTTGTTGGAGAATTCTTTTTTCCATCTCAAATCTATCCAACCCTTAAAGAAAAATTCAGATTACCATGCAGTAACGGTTTTACTGTTCAGGGACACTGTTAATGCATCTACAGTATTTTCATAGCTACTGTTCACTTCTGCGAGCCTAACTCCACCTTTTGCGGTAACAATCAGATCTACTACTCCCTGACAAACAGCACTAAACAGCCCAAAGCTTGACCCACCACCAGATCTACTAAATCTCAACCACAAGATCAAACCACATTCACAATCACCACCCTTCTTATCACTGCACCTTTTACAGACCCAACAATGCCTACTTTGGAGCTTGAGCATTTGCTCCAATGGTAAAAGCTCATACCCCCCCCCCCCCCCCCCCCCCCCCCCCCCCCCCCCCCCCATTGTAATAGATGTAGAACTTCTTAATAGTACCCCAAAAAAAAGCCATAATGGTATGTCTCCAAAAGCTCCAGGACCACAGAGAAGCTAAGAATAGTTCCCTTTCAAAGAATACTTATCTAAAATTAGAAAATACTGTAAACTCTAGCTTTCCTTTCCTCAATGTGGCATCATAAATAGCAAAGCACACATCAAATGATCTTGCTGTCCTTGTGATACTATTGAAACAAACTCGTCATATCTACACTACCCAAGCCAACCTTTGCTACACATCACGGACACTGAGAAGTGGTAACACAACAGCATTTTTTCTGTCCACGTCCCTGAAAAACATCAAATAATTAATATACCATATTAGATAATTAACATAAACAGAAATTATCTTTTACGAGACTTACCATGACGAGTTTTTGAGACTATAAAGCAACCCTTCAGATAAACCGCTGAATAACTTTGGAAAGAACTTTGTCAAATCTCTGTCCAGTTCTTCATAATTCAACCACTTCTAAAAATAAATAAATAAATAAGTGTTAAACACTAGAAGATTACGGTATTTATGCAGTAGAATTCAAATATTCTAAGTAAAATATCATCAATAATTAACCGTTTGTCCTTTTATTCCCTCATTATAATGAGTGCAAACAGAATTTGTGTATCTGATTAATCCACCCAATGATTTGTAACTGGTGTTGTTCAGGGCCTTAGCTCCATCAAGAATTGTTCGATATCTCCCAGTATTTGGGATGGCATTTTGCCATGAATTTCCAACGAACGATTTTTCCTTGTATAACATCTTAGTGAATTGGTCAGGTAAATGCCCCTTTTGTCTCAGTGCAGCTCGAATCTTCAAAATAAATTTTACACGTTCATGACCATTCATTAGATAGGTTGAATCAAAAATCCATCTTGCATCAAAACAATCCCTGCCAACAGTTCAATGTCAAAAGAATTTACAAAAGGAGAACTAAAAAGAACTAAACAAATTAGAAAATTTCTAAATAAAGTTCAAAACATGATATCAAGAAAAAGACGATATCCAAGAATACACTAGTATTACTTAACACATATTCAGGGTTTAGCCTTAAAAAGAAAGATTGCAGCTCATATGGCAATTCATAATTCTCAAACCAGTTGGGACCATCAGAACGGTCAGCACCATCAAAAGGATATTGCGTCATTTCTATCATTTTTTTGTAGAGAAGTTCAATGTCAGACTTTGCAATTTCATTCATTTTTTTGTCGAGTTCCTTGTCAGATATTCCACTTAAACTAGGTTGGACACAGGGCAAAATTTTTCCACCACCATTAGAATCAACAAAAATCCCGTTTTCCACATCCCCGAACCGCGTATTCTGATCATATAGACAGATTATTCCACGGACAACATCACTGCAAAAAGTAAGATATAAATATTTATTCAAAAATGCAATACAAAAAAGATAATAATTATTACACAGAAAAATCATAAAATTGCAATTTAGACTTAAATATAAGGAAAGCAAAAACAAGAGACATACCGGAATATTCTCCAGAACCGATTGTTTATGAACTTCCACCAAGCTCTTTTCTTTGCTAGTATATCAGAAGAATTTGACATTGGAGACTTCTTGAATTACTCATGAACACATTGGAGATAGTAACTTAAAGTTATTACTCTTCCTTTTACCACCAATCTCATTGTATGCTCAGAACTTATTGGTTGTGTCTGATATTGCACGGTAACAATATCGAGAATATTTTCCACTTTCTTCTTTAAATTTACAGAAGTCGGATCAATAAAACAAACTGGTATATACGTCACTTCATGGCAAAAATAATCAGCAATAGCTGGATACATAATTCCATGATGTATGCCATCATATCCCGTTTCGCTTATTTTGAAAGATGCCAATTTTTCCTATTTAAAAAAAAAAATCATGCTAAACTAAGTGTATTTCAAATTGACTTGAGTTAAAAGAATAAATCTGTCAGGCTTGTTAAGGCCTGATAAATCCACAATAGCACAGAGATAGAATTATCAGAGAAGAATTAGGGAAGAAAAGGGAAATTGGGGGAAGAAACAGTCAGAACAGAGCATTTAGTAGAGAGAGAGAGAAAACTTGAGAAAGGAGTTATAATTCATTCATATTAATCATCCCCACAAAATATATGATAATGTATAGTATAAAAAGACTCACATGCAACTCCAACAACACATCACTCTCGGGAATAAAATTATTTTGCACCTCTTCTTCTACACTATAAACAATAATTAACATTATCACCAAAGTATCAAAGATACAAATATGTAATATATATTCTAATGCACACATACACATGTACACACATGAAATAAAAAAAACAAACCTTATTCCCGGATCAATGTTGATGTGTATAATTTCTACAAGTGCACAAATCCTTGTAGTATCAATGCTCGTACAGTTCGATCCACAGAGATTAGAAAATTCTAATATTCTTGATATTTAACTCAGGCGAAATAAAGACGTAATGATTGAGAAGATTATGTAATTAATCCTAATATAAATAAAACAATAACTATGATATGAATATTTTAAACAGAATAATTTAAACTAACTTAAACATAAATAAATTATAATTAGGAGAGACAGTAATAACGAAGTAGAAAATCATTGTGACGTATATTGAAATATAAAGCTGTAATAGAAGAAAAGACGAAATAATTGGTAATTCAATAGAAGCAATAAGAAAAATAATGTGTAGACGGCTGAAGGAAGAAAGTAGAAAAACGAATGAAAAAGTGTAAACTTGAATAAGAAAACTCAAAACTAAAAAAAAAACTCTATCTTTAACCTCTAATTGTACAAGTATTTATAGGCCTAACTAGATACATTCCTATAATATGAAAACTCTAAATTTTATCATTTGAAATGTATTTAGTTTCTTCCAACTTTATCTCTTGAACTCTTTTGATATCATCGAATCTCTATCACTTTATCTCTTCAAGTAGTGGAGATTTCTTCAACTTGCCAGTTTCATTCTTAAAAGAGTCTTAAATTCTTCAAATTGTATCTTGGGAAGTTCTATTTTCACATAACTCTTTTATTTATTTATTTTCCTGCAAAATAAAATAAAAGCAATAAATAATCTAATAATAATAATAAATTGAGCATAATTAAGGTGGTAAAAATATATAAATTATAGACTTATCAAATTCCCCCACACTTATCTTTTGCTCGTCCTCGAGTAAAATAAAAATAAATGAAAAGAAAATAAGCAACAAATTTTAAACTACTCCATTTTCGTAGGAAAACGGTTGCACTTAGCATGTGCAACAAGCCGTTAAACCTCTATGTTACCCATAGTGGACGACTTATGTCTCGTGAGGGTTTGCAGTGAATATTCCCACAAAATTCATCAAAACTCATCATCGTCATGAAACAATTACTTAAATTAATTTAGATAACTATGACACAATAAATTAAATAATTGAAGGACACAAAATAAACAATTCTTAATTTTTAACAAATATGCAATTTATATCAGTTAAATACACATAACAAATCAATAAGAGTTAGAAAAATAACTTCTCCACTCAATCAATATCCCATACCCCCTTTATAAAGAATCAAGAAGTGATCTTGTGCATTAAGTGCTTTGTGTGCCGGCTTAAAAACATATTGACACTAAATTAGACACTTTATCTTCTTCGAATTAGTTGCATCTTATTTCTCGTACATCATCCTAAGTATCTTTAGCTTAAAGAAATGCAATCAAAATGACCTTAGAAAACAAAAAAAACTTACGCACACCAAGAATAGAATCTCACTACACTTTTTTTTTTCATATTTTCTTTTCTTTTTCTTCTTTTTTTTTCAAGCTCGTGCAACGTCTGGTTTATTGCTTTCTATGTTACCCATGTAACGAGCTTTTGAACCAACGACTCCCAGACCCACTAGGGATCTTAGAGCGCTAGGTGTAAAGACAATCCTCTAGGACCTACTTGCTCGACTAACAAAGGCCACAACCGAGATTTAGAGCTTTCAACAATTTTTCTTTTTTTTTTCTTTTTCTTTTTTTTTCTTTCTATTGCAATTTTTTCTACTCAATATTGAAGCACAATTTAGCAACACACACAAAGAACAGAGAGAAAAGAATAAAAGTAAGGTCATCTCTCAGCTACTCCCGACGCAAGAAGACAAAGTCATAAATAAGATCAATTACATAAATTAAGTCCATTTTAGTAATCTCAATTATTTAAGCCGGTGAATAAGTGAGTAAGATCACAAAAAGATTAATTAAAAAGAACTAAGAACAAATATCAAGATTTGAAGTTCTCAACCTAACAAAAGTGACTTAACTATGCAATATAAACTAAACATAATTGCACAGAAGCTAACAATGAGAGTTATCCATTTCACACACTTCAAAAATAAAATTTATTACTGCCATAATTAAAAAACTTAAAATAATAATTCATGACTTATAAATTTTTTTTATTTTTTATTTTGATAACTAATAAAAGAAACACAAAAGACTAACAAATATAAAGTATAAAACAAATAAGCAAATGACCAAAATCCTCCCCCACGCTTAAGTCATGCATTGTCCTCAATGAATACAATTAAAGCAAAAGAAAGAATAAGGTAGGAAAAGTTGGACCTTGAACGAGTAAAGAAAGTAAAATAAGTGGCATTCATCGCAAAGGAGGAGGATCATAGAGGGACATTACGTCTTCAGCTTCATTTATCTGAAATTGTAAAAATGGCTTAAGGCGCTGACCATTTACCTTAAAAGTGTTGCCATTCTTTGGATCCTCAATTACAACTGCACCATGAGGATAAACTATCTTGACAATATAAGGTCCATCCCACCTAGACCGTAATTTTCCAAGAAAAAGATGGAGCTTAGAATTATACAAAAGAACGTTTTGACCAACAACAAATTGTTTCCGCAAAATGGATTTATCATGAAAAATTTTAGTTCGCTCTTTATAAATCTTGACATTTTCATATGCATCATTCCTAAGTTCATCTAACTCATTTAAATGTAACTTTCTAAGGTCCCCAGCTGCATCTAAGTCAAAGTTCAAATACTTAATAGCCCACAAGGCTCGATGTTCAAGTTCAATAGGAAGATGACAGGCTTTTCCAAACACAAGGCGATAAGGTGACATCCCTAGATTGGTCTTAAAAGCTATACGGTAAGCCCACAATGCATCAATCAATTTCAAAGACCAATCTTTCCTATTGGAATTCACTGTTTTCTCCAAAATCTGTTTGATTTGCCTATTTGAAACTTCTACTTGGCCACTTGTTTGGGGATGATAAGGAGTGACAAGTTTGTGGGTAATAGAGTACTTGCTCAACAGTGACTCAAATTGCCTATGAAGAAAATGACGACCTTGGTCACTAATTATGGCTCTAGGGGTACCGAAACGAGAGAAAATATTCTCTTTCAAAAATTGGACAACAACCTTACTGTCATTTGTCTTTGTCGGTATAGCTTCAACCCATTTCGACACATAATCTACTGTCAATAAAATATATAAGTTACCAAATGAATTGGTGAAGGGACCCATGAAATCTAAACCCCAGACATCAAATAATTCAATAACAAGGATGGGTTGCATAGGCATCATATTTCGTCTAGTGATCCTCCCTAAAAGTTGACACCTATGACAGTTGGCACAAAATTCAGCTGCATCCTTAAACAAATTAGGCCAATAAAATCCACACTGAAGGATCTTGGCAGCTGTTTTCTTAGCTCCAAAATGACCCCCACAAGCTTGGTCATGACAAAATGATAAAACGCTCATAAAATCATGGTCAGGGACACACCGTCTAATTATTTGGTCTGGACAATACTTAAATAAGTAAGGGTCATCCCAAAAGAAATGTTTGATTTGTGAAAGAAATTTCAACCTATCTTGTTTGGACCAATGAGATGGAATCTCATTAGTGACTAAGTAATTCACAATATCAGCAAACCAAGGAGTGGATGAGTTAGAAATAGAGAAAAGATGTTCCTTAGGAAAAGATTCGTGTAGTGGGACATCAGAATTAGACTTAACAACTATACGAGACAAATGGTCAGCAACAACATTTTCAGCACCTTTCTTTTCTCTAATTTCTATGTCAAACTCTTGGAGCAACAAGACCCACCTAATCAACCGGGCCTTAGAGTCTTTTTTGGAAAGGAGATATCTAAGTACAGAATGATCAGTATAAACAATGATTTTAAAGCCAATGAGATAAGACCTAAACTTTTCTAGGGCAAATACTACTGCTAGGAGTTCCTTTTCAGTAGTTGAATAATTCAATTGGGCATCATTCAAGGTCTTACTAACATAGTATATGACATGCGGAACTTTATTGACTCTTTGGCCTAGAACAACACCAACTGCATAGTCAGAGGCATCACACATTAGTTCAAAAGGTTGTCCCCAATCTGGTGATTTAATGATGGGAGCTGAGGTCAACTCTTTCTTAAGTTGTTCAAACGATCGTAGACAAAAATCATTGAACTCAAATTTGGCATCCTTAACTAACAAATTGGTTGAAGGTCTTGATTTCTTACTAAAATCTCTAATGAATCTCCTATAGAAACCAACGTGTCCTAAAAATGATCTAACTTCCTTAACAGATTTGGGAGGTGGTAAATTGGCAATTACGTCAACCTTGGCCTTATCGACTTCAATTCCTTTCTCAGACACAATGTGGCCAAGGACATTACCTTTTTTAACCATAAAATGACATTTTTCCCAATTTAGAAGCAGATTTTTTTCTTTACATCTTTTAAGAGTTAAGTCAAGATGGTGAACCACTCTGAAAATGATGAACCATAAATGGAAAAATCATCAATAAAGACCTCAAGAAAATATTCTACCATGTCAGAAAAGATGCTCATCATACATCTTTGGAAAGTGGCTGGGGCATTACACAGCCCAAAAGGCATGCGACGATAGGCAAATGTTCCAAAGGGACAAGTAAAAGTGGTTTTCTCTTGGTCTTCAAGGGCAATATAAATTTGAAAATAACCAGAGAAACCATCTAGGAAACAGTAATAAGAATGACCAACTAACCTTTCTAAAATTTGGTCAATGAATGATAAAGAAAAATGGTCTTTTCTTATGGCAGCATTAAGTTTCCTATAATCTATGCATACCCTCCAACCAGACTGGACACGAGTGGGAAGTAACTCATTTTCTTCATTTGGGACCACAGTGATCCCAAACTTCTTAGGCACAACCTGTACAGGGCTAACCCAAGGACTATCAGAGATGGGATAAATGATCCCATTATCAAGACACTTCAAAATTTCTTTCTTAACAACCTCTTTAAGGACATGGTTCAACCTCCTTTGTGGGTCTCTAACTAGTTTAGCATCTTCTACCAAGTGGATTCTATGTTGAACAATTGCTGGACTTATCCCCTTGATATCAGCTAATGACCACCCTATAGCTTCCTTGTTTTCTTTAAGAATGGCTATCAATTCTTCCTCTTGAGATTTTGTCAAATCTGAGGCAATAATAACAGGAAAGGTTTCTGAGGTTCCTAGAAAGGCATATTTCAAATTATCAGGAAGATGTTTGAGTTCTAACTTGGTTGAACTCTTCTCAATTGGCTCAGATTCATGTTCAAGAGATTGACCAACTAGTTTAATGACGAGTTCTGTGTTGGACAAAAACATTAGAGTTGTAGACTCTAATAATTCATTGACCTCATTGACATATTCATTTTCATCAAAATTTTGACCAAAATGAGTTAGACAAAAATCAAGAATTTCATCATCACACATGACATTACTAGGCAAATCTTGAATCAAATTGACTTCCTCTAGCGATTTATCAGTATAATCCCTAGGTTGTTTCCCTAATTTGAAGATGTCAAGGTCAATTGTCATATCACCAAAGGAAAGTTTCATTAATCCATTTCTACAATTAATTAAAGCATTAGAAGTTGCTAGAAATGGTCTTCCTAAAATGAAAGGAATTTGACTATTTGGATTAAGAACATGTTGAGTCTCTAAAACAATAAAATCAACAGGAAAAATGAATTCACCAACCTTGATGAGAACACCCTCCACAACCCCCTTGAGTACTTTGATAGAACGATCAGCTAATTGGAGTGTGACACTTGTCTTTTTCAACTCCCCTAAACCAAGATTTTGGTACACAGAAAACGATAAAAGATTGACACTAGCTCCTAAATCAAGTAAAGCTTTTTTGAATGAAAGTGTCACCAATTATACATGAAATTGTAGGACATCCGGGATCCTTATATTTCATAGGGACTTGACTTGAAAGAATTGAACTAACTTGAGCAGTTAGAAAAGCCTTCTTAGGAACATTAGTGGTTCTTTTATAAGTACATAAATCTTTCAAACACTTAGCATAAGAGGGAATTTGTTGAATAGCATCTAGAAGAGGAATGTTTATTTTTACTTGCTTAAATACTTCTAGAATTTTATCCAAATTAGCTGACTGCTTGTTAGAAATAAGTCTAGATGGAAATGAGGCTTTTGGCTTGAAGTCTTTTTCACTAGACTTAGATTCAACTATCTTGGGCTCAACAATTTGTGATACAGGCCCTTCTGGCTCAGGAGAAATGAGTTTCTCCAATTGAACAGATTCAGAACTCGATGGACTAGACTTAGTATTCAAAATTTTCTCTTCCTCAGTATCAAGTCCAGCATGATTGTTAAAAAGATTACCAGATCTCAAGGTGATTATGGAATTTACTTGATTAGTAGAATTACTATCTAAAGTATTAACTTGAGGAGATCTCTGGTTGGAGTTTGAAAACTTGGGATTATCCTCTGGCTGACTAAGAAATCTATTCTTTTCTCTCTCACTAACAATAGTTGTTAACTGACTCATTTGTACCTCTAATCGAGAGATGGCTTAGGCATTTGCAGTTAACAATTGCCGATCTTGAGTCATATTATGCATAAAATTTTCTTGAGATTTCACTAGTGCTTCAACATTTTTCTCTAGACCACTTAGTCTCTTATCATTGACACTAGGAAAACCTGGGGGAAACTGTGGTTGAGGTATAGAATTGGCATTAGGAAGTGGAGCAAAATTAGGCTTTGGATAACTAGTGAGAGGTGCACTAACTTGAGGTAGATTACTACTTTGATACGAGGGGCCTTGATTGGTTTCTCCAACCAGGATTATAAGTGGGAGTATAGGGGTCATTCCTAAGCCTTTGAAACATTGCATTTACTTGTTCAAACTCATCGGCTTGAGACACGACTCTAGAACATTCTTCTATCACATGGCCAGGTGAATTACACTTAAGACACATGGGTGTCGAAAGTTGGTGTACCCCTGATGGACTTTTAGTCTCTAGCACCTCAAGTCTTTTAAGCATACTCGCCAATTTAGCCTCAGTTGCAACGGAATTTTCAACTACATGTATACCCCTAGATGACGTTGTTTCCCATTGCATACTTTTTTCGGCTAAATCCTCTAAAAATTGCCAAGCTTGTTCATCACTTTTAGCCATAAATTCACCTTGACACATGGATTCAACCATGGTTCTAGTTTGATAATCTAAGTCTTAATAAACAATTTGACAAAGTCTCCATTTTTCAATTCCATGGTGTGGATACTGGGACAACAAATTTTTAAATCTTTCAAAATATTTCCAAAAAGACTCTTTTTCATATTGAGAAAATTGATTAATTTCAGTCCTTATTTTGGCAGTTTTGTGATTTGAAAAATATTTCTTGAGAAAAACAATAACAAACTCATCCCATGTTTTGATAGATTTGTTAGGAAGACTATATAACCATTTCTTGGCATTATCTTTTAAAGCAAAAGTGATGAATCTAAGCCTAACTGAATCCTCACTCAACTGTCGAATTTTCATTAAAGCACAAACTTCCTCAAACTCTTGTATAAACATGTATGGATCCTCTTCACCAGTGAAATTAGGTAACATACTTACAAAATGTGGTTTAAGTTCGAAATTATTACCATTGGGTTATGGTAAGACAATACATGTGGGTTGGACCGATCGAGCCGGATAGCAACGATCCTTAAGGGCTATGTTTGGTTGAACTTGACTCGCCATTTTTAATTCAATTGACTCTTTTAGAAGTGCAACTTCAAAGTCAAGTTTTCTCACAAGTCTTTTAGATTTTTTATCCCTAACCCAAATTGATTGTTGCATACACCAAACAAATAGGCAAATAGTCAAGTAAGCATAAAAATATTTCCTAAATTTATGAAAATCCTAAAATTCTAGACAGCTCCTAACTTGTTAAGATAACCTAAAAGGTCCAACCAAATCCAAAATTATTCAAACCAATTGGCCAGGTCGGCACGTGGGAGTCTCTCCTTGAAAATCAAGGTGACTAATTAAATAACCACTATTCCCAAAGCAAATAGCCTCAAGAACGCCTTTCTAGACACCAATTACTTGGCCAGGTAAGCAATAGCTTGCCTAGACACCAATAGTAAGAATAACTAAAAATTTAGAACTCCCTTTAGACTAACTCAATATGTGATTTAGTGAATTTTTTTTTTTTGGGTTTAATAATACACACATAAACAAGCACGTAATATATAAAAGCAGAAAACAATTAATATGCTTAACTATGTGTTCTACAACTAAAGAAAAGAAAGAATGGTATGTACCTTAAGTCCTCCAGCACTCGCCAATATTTATTAAAAAAAATAAATGCCACTACAAAAAATAATAAACGTAGTGTTTTGTGCGTAAGTGAGCATGAAAAATGCATGAATGCGCACATAATATCTAAACAAAAAAAAATGACAGTTTTTTTTTAATTTTTCACCTTTTTTTTATATTTCTTTATATTTTATATTGGGAGAAAAGAGAAAAAAAATTGGGTATCTCGATGACTTAACACTAATGATCAAAATAACTTGGTGTGCCAGAATTGCGATCCAACGTATTTTATTTTTATTTGCACTGATTCGTCACAAGTTTTAAGATCAAGAGTATTAAGTCCGCAATTTCAAAATTAACGGCCAATTTGTTTCCTGCAATCTCAATATAGAACAAATTAATAAATATAAACATATATAATTAATAAACTAAATCGAAGAATTAACATCAAGAATTTAAAATTAAGCTTAATCCCCGACAACGGCACCAAAAACTTGATGTGTATAATTTCTGCAAGTGCACAGATCCTTGTAGTATCAATACTCGTACAGATCGATCCACAGAGATTAGAAAATTCTAATATTCTTAATATTTAACTCAGGCGAAATAGAGACGTAATGATTGAGAAGATTATGTAATTAATCCTAATATAAATAAAACAATAAATATGATATGAATATTTTAAACGGAATAATTTAAATTAACTTAAACATAAATAAATTATAATTAGGAGAGACAGTAATAACGAAATAGAAAATCATTGTGACGTATATTGAAATATAAAGCTGTAATAGAAGAAAAGACGAAATAATTGATAATTGAATAGAAGCAATAAGAAAAATAATGTGTAGACGACTAAAAGAAGAAAGTAGAAAAACGAATAAAAAAGTGTAAACTTAAATAAGAAAACTCAAAACTAAAAAAAACTCTATCTTTAACCTCTAATTGTACAAGTATTTATAGGCCTAACTAAATACATTCCTATTTTATCACTTGGAATGCATTTAGTTTCTTCCAACTTCATCTCTTGAACTCTTTTGATATCATCCAATTTCTATCACTTTATTTCTTCAAGTAGTGGAGATTTCTTCAAATTGACAGGTTCATTCTTAAAAGAGTCTTAAATTCTTCAAATTGTATTTTGGGAAGTCCTATTTTCACATAACTCTTTTATTTATTTATTTTCCTGCAAAATAAAATAAAAGCAATAAATAATCTAATAATAATAATAAATTGAGCACAATTAAGGTGGTAAAAATATATAAATTATAGACTTATCAAATGTCCTTATTGACCTCATTCGCTTCGTCTTCATCAGAACGCTCATCCTCCGACATACTGAAATTTTCAGATAGTGTTTCGGTCATCATGGTCGGTTCAGTCACAGCTGGGGGGCCCTTCTTACCCTTCCCTTTTTTTTTTCCTTCCCTCCCTTCTCTTTTTCTTCTTTCTCTGAAAATAATAATAATAATAATAATCTGATTGCAAATAAATACTAATAAAGTAAACACAAATAAATGCAAATAAATTTGGTTGCCTTTTATTTCATTCAAAATCTGCTCCAATTCACCCTTTAAAGGATCAGTGTCCTCCAACTCGCCATACAATGGATCAAAGAAAGTTCTGGCCGTTGCATGATCTCCCTCAATCAAATGTCCTCTCCCCACCAGTTCCCGAACTGAAGCAACTCTGCAGCCTCTCCCATATACAGCGTTAGCAACCTTAATAGCATCTAAGTTAGAAAGAAAGAAAAAAAATGTTAACACAGTGTGTTAAGCTTGGGCTTGACTCAGATCTCACAATAAACACAGAAATAGATTCACAGGCAATGCAACAGCAAATAGAGTATTTGGGAGGGAAGTTCAGTAGTTTTTCCGTAATAATGCTGGAAGAACAAGGATAACTCAGAGAGAGACCATGCTTCTCTTCTGGATAATTCTTAATACATATCAAACTTATATGAAATAGAAATGACACTACTATTTATATATCCCACAGCATATGCAATACCCTAATTTTGTACTACCTAGTACTGTCCCTCCTCCATGAATCTAATGCATGCTCCATAACAGACAAGAAAAATAAACAGACAAACAAAAGGAAATTGAAATGACATTACTACCCCTCTCCATAACTAACTACCTACACCAGAATATTATGCAGCCTAACACAGTGATCATTAAACAACAAACTGTTTCAATTGAAATTGTAATTGGAACATTAAAGTTGGCATTTTTGGAAGGCAAACTGTTAGCAGGATCTAATAATTAGTGACTTCCATTAGATTCTTTGCAGGAACATTTTTAAAAAGATAATATTTGAAACTAGGGATTCACAAATGGCTCAAATTTGAGAGCCAGTATTGCATTTTAGTCCAATTTCAGTTTCTTTTCATATTTACATTATCTTTTTTTAAAAATTTTACGTAGAATATCTTTTGGTCTTCAATGTCATCCTCTCTTTATTTTCCAGCAATTCTCTCCCTCCATCTTTGTATAAAATAGAAAGTTCAGCACAAAATTGAATAGAAAGAATCAAATCGAATTTCAAGTTACCAGGAAGTTTGTCAAATTTCTTGTAACACTCAGCCTTCACAACCTCACAAGCAAACTGACGCTCTGTAACACTAGTCATATTTAACGAGTCATTAATGGCGGATATAGCCTCATCGAGCTGACCACCTTCAACAGAATCTTTGATAATGTCTTTAAGTTGGTTATAAGTGGCCTCGAACGTAAGTGACGCAATTCTCTCTTCTACTTTCTTTGTAAGTATAGGATGCTTCTTCTTCCCTGTATGAAAAATAAATCAGATAAGCACAAAAACAAACAATTTCATAACTAAGCTTTCCTTTCGAGAGCTAAACAATGATAATCTTTAAGCATAACTAGCAATCAAGGCACTAAGAAGTTCTAGTGTGTCACACCAAGGAAGGTGTGACAAGATCAATCAGTTAAAACAGAGAAGAATTACAGAGATTCTAGACAGAATCTAGAGAGAGAGTGGTCAGGGAGAGAGACAGAGAGAGTTCAGAGATAGTGAGAGAAATATTGGGAGGGAATTCTTATTATTCATTCAACATTCCCAAAAACAAGCAGTACATGTAGTATTTATACGACTCTTATCCTACACCACACTTACCCTATCCTACACCTCTGTAACTAACTCGTAACCAACACAGAAAGCTCATACATGACTCAGACAGTACAGAGCACTAGTCAGTCTAACATAGTGCTTCTCCGCTAAATGATGATGAGTGAATTAATTTGAAAATTGACTGTGAATTCATGTATGTTTAATTTGAACCAACTTCTAATTTTCATAAATTCATTCTTCATTCTTCAATTACATATATGTTTAATATTTACTTCGATGTACTAAGTTGTAATTTTTTAGCTATTAGTTTTCAATGGGTAATTGGTGCAACATTTTCTATATATGTACCGAGTTTGATGCATGCATTTCACTAACAAAAAAGAACTTAGTTTGCCAGCGATTGAAACAAATAACACCATAGTAAAACAAAGCAAAATAAAAATGAGAAAAACCAAAATCATTGTTGAAAAAACTAATTGAAATAGCAAATCTAACAAATTATTGAGAGCATACAAATGTTTTTAAGTGCTTAACGTTTAATGTTTTTAAGGGCATGTATTGAGAGACAAATCAAACTTACCTTTAGGAGGCATTCTTCGTGTTTATACTCCAAAATCAGTAGATCCAAGACTCTGACCTAGAATCACTAACCAAATGAAAAGGTATTAGTCTGGCATATTTATGAGAAAAACATTCCATAAAAATAGAAATAAAAGGTGATTGTGATTCACCATCCAGGTAAGTGTTGCTTATATAAAAAAGCAACAAATGACTAAATAACCATTAGGCAACATAGTTCGGATCATTGTGCTCAACAACTGCAGAAGGAATTTATTTAAAAAAATTCACAAGCTTCCCTTGGTGGTGATATGTATGAGTGGAAGAACAGATGAAGCGTAAGAACAATGCAGAGGTAGACAAAGATGACGAGCGAAAAAAGAGAAGAAGAAAAGGGGAAGAAGTAGAAGGACGTACCTGGAGGCCGGATCGCGACAGAATTGCGTCGATTGGAGACGTAAAAACACTTTGAAGGCGTCGCCACCTGTGGATGAAGAATAGAAAAGGCGTCAACTGGACAGTGAGCCCTAAGTTGATAAAAAAGAGGAGAGCCCTAGGCCGCTCGGGAACAACTTTTTTCTTTGAACTTTTGGTTTTTTTAGTTTAAGATATATTTTGCAAGTGTTTGACACCTACTTTTTCTTAGCTTAAAATCTGATTTTAAGAATGTCATTTGTAACATTTTCACTTAAGAGGAAGAAGTTAAAATTTATCAAGCCTTAGAGATTGTTTGAGAACAATTTATTTAATTTCCTTATAAGTAAAAATATATAAATTTCAATTCTTACTTATAAGTTAGAGGGACGTTTGGTATTTAATTATTTTCTAAATAAATAACAAGTTAAAACAACTAGAAAAGTGTTTGCCTGATACCCCATCCGTTTTATCTGGCATTCTAGACTCAAAAAAAAAAATCACAAGAATTGGCATTTTACATATTTCAAGAAATCTATCATTCCTAAATTACCCTTAATAAATTACAACAATTATGCCCGGCTATCACATAACACAACACTCTGTTGAATTATTTTTGTACTCTTCATGTTTATATATATATATATATTGTCACGCCCAATTTTTTTTTGAAAATAGGTTGTGAGATTTGTTCCTTTTGATTACTTCTTTAAAATCTTTTGTTCTCACAAAAAATTTTAAAAGTCCGAGTTTTTTTATAAATGATACGAAGTGATTAAAAATCGTTCTTTCCTTTTTACAAAACGAGTCGCCACCTACCAAATCTAAGACAATGTGTTAGGACACCTTTATGCTGATATCATATTTGAAAATTTAATTTCAAAATGACTCTTACACTAAGGTCGAGGTGAAACTAAGAAAAATCGGGTTTGTTGCTGAATAGGAGGAAGGTGTTAGGGAAAACCTAAAATACTGTGTCAGGGGATGACCGCATCAGGGAACCCATCATGGGATGAACCCGTTAGGAGAACCAGTCAGGGGAACCCATCAGGAGAATCTCTCAGAGGATGACATCAAAGGATCAACCGTGAAGTCTTTCTAGTATTTTCCCTTTGGACCTAACAGAATTGATTTAAAAATATAATAATAACTTTCACAAAGATTTAGTATTTTAAAGTAAAAGGCATGAGTTCGGATAAAGGCGTGACAGTTACACACTCACATAGAACATCATTTTATATAATGATTCATACAAATTAAGTAAATTAAAACATGCGCAAAGTTCGTGTCAACTAATAAAATTTTATTTTACTTTCACATATACAAAAATACAAAATATGAATTGTATATGTATGATATAACTTTCAATAAATTACTTTTGTTTACTAATTAATTATTAATTATTTATTAACTAGAGTTAAAACAATGAGGACAACAAAATGAAGAAAACGTAAAATATTTATTTTAAATTAATTGATAAATAAATAATTTGAGTAAAGTATAATATTTTGTTAAAAAATGAGTTCCCAAAAGAATGAGGTCAAAAAAGATTGTCCACTTCGGTCTCATAATTTGAATTTGTTCAAAAAATCAATACTACAATTGCGATAAAGAAGAAAATATTTTGTTAATATAATAAACTAGTATGATACATTTAGAGAACTTTAAAAAAGTTTCATAAGCATCATTCAGTAATTGAATGTATCTAATGGACTTTGTATACTACAGTATGAAAGGGTAGTGCTTATAAAAAGTAGTAATGTTATAGATTAAAATTTCTAATATGATAAGGAAGCATACTAGTAAATTTACTTGTTTAGACTAGAGAGCAATAGTAGAATTTTGATTTAGTAAATGTAATACAATAAGAAAGTGGAGAAGTTCAATTAACTTACAAGTATAACAGCAGTGCAGCCTGTGATATGCCTTTGAAACTTTTGCATCATCAATCAATTATCTATTGTGTAATTTGCATATATGTTTCGACCAATTGAATTCCTCCATTCTGTTTACATCTTCTACATAACTTAAAGTGAGACCAGGTTAGTGCCTGATGGTTGTTAGAGACAAAAATTGTTACAAGAGCTAGTAATGTTGTTTGTCTAACAACATCCTCTTTGTCTTCTATTGTTTCTCCAGTAATTTCTTTCCTTAGACCTTCCAGAATTTTTTATTTCTGATGTTACTTTCTTTGATCTCTTTGTAATTGCTGTTTCACATGCTCCATCAGTAATCCCAAATATAAGTTTGATGTCTGTTTGTTGTATTTTCATTTCAACACCATTAAATACAAAACAGTCTTTCGATTCATTTCAATGTTTTATTATTCTTTATATTTGTCGCACATACTTGTGAGATTTTTTTCAGTTTCTTGTTAATGAATGCTTTAATGGTATACCAAAAAAGAATATTTTGCAATATTACTTTGTGTTTATCAATTAATTGCATGTGTTTCACAACATAGTAAAATGCAGATACTGTTGACCTATATTGAAGCTTGGTGTCTCCATCTTTTATTTAATATGTATTACAAAATGATATAGTGTATTTTAGAATCAACTAGTTAGTAAATGTAAGATTCTATTTCTTAGTGCAATTTTATATTATCATTACTCGCATATTTGTTTGACTATCATAGATCTTTCAATAATCGAAATATATTCATTGTTTTTTAGGTTTTGCATGGATCTAAAAATATTAAAACAAAAAAAAAACTTAAAAACAAGTATTAAAAAATGTTGCATGTCATCTTAGGGAAGAAAGGAAATCATTGAAGTGTAATGTGAGAACCCGAAAATTTTATGAGTTTGTTACATAAATTAATGTATGTTGTAATTAATTCTTATTTTATATACAAATGGTAAATCCATATCTTAAGTGAGAATTTTGATGACAATGAGAGGTTCATTTTATTGAAGATAACTTCCTTAAAAGAATATAAAAATAAGATTATCAAACCTTGTATAGGATTATGATTAATCAGCTTGGAAGAAGAGGAAAGGATTACGTAAGATCGGTGGATTACGTGTTTGATTGTTAAGTGGGTTGGGTGGCAACGGTTGATTAAGGTCGAATGCATGTAAGACACTAATCGCTTTGTATGTTACCAGCTGTTGAAATATTACATTGAGCAGCCGTCTTACCGTCTTAACTGACCAATCATTTTTTATCAAAACATAATCTTAGTCTATTATAAATACCTCATTTGAAATGAATTCTAAACTGCTTTCTAAAATTTCTCTCCTAGAACCCCTCTTTCACGTATCATCTTCATAAATTTTCAAGTCTTTCTCTCGAAAAATTATTCTCAGACAAGCTTTAAATTTCTCCCTTAAAGACAAAAAGGTAAGAACCTGGTACTCTACTCAGTTTCTTTCGTACATAGCATCAAAGATTTATTAACCATGTATGCTAAGTTTTCAAGAAGGAATAAAACTTTAAAGGATTATATTCTTTTGCATTTTCATGTTTATGAGGCATCCTAGGTTGAGTTTGTTTATGTTAGGCCTTCCATCGAAACGAAAACAAGCTCTATATTAGTCTCTGATGTGATAATTCTAGTCTCTGATGAGTTAATGTTAGTCTCTGATGATATTGTTGTTGCACCCCTGCTTATATAATCTTTGCTTAAATTTTTATTCATTATTTAGTATATAAGAATTGATGATGTAATATAGTCCTTGCTTAAATGTTGTAAAAGGACTTAGAAAAATATCCAACTTGTTAGGTGGATATACTACTTAGTTAAGCAAGGAGTTTTGATCACCAGTGAAGTCTGCTAATTTGATAAGCCCGCTGAAGGATTCTGAAGACATGAAGAATTTTCCAAGTATAATCCTGCTTAGAATGGAAATAAGCAAGGACTTTAGTAAGCAAGATCTTTTGCTTATCAAAGTGAAGATTGTCAGAAAAGTTATCTTAACCCTTGCTTAGTCAACTTCTAGGAAACTCTTCTGAAGGGCACTAGAAGACAGAAAAACGGCTAACTTTTTAAACTAAGCAAGGATTGTTGAGAAAGTACAAGTCACATCAAGAACAGTACACTCCAACGGATCTATTTCAAAATTTCCAACGGATAGATTTTCTGAAGGAGTATAAATAGAAGTCATAAATTTCATTTATGACTAACCAACCAACCAACCTACCAACCAACCAACTACCTCCAACTGAACAAAACTCTCTGACATCTTACAGACTACAGCAAGACATCATAAATCTTGAACAAGTGCTATCTATCTGCTCAACATAGGAGCAATCTACTTGAAGATAGCAAGCAAGATTTTCTCAAATCTGCTTAGTGTCTGTGTGACAAAATTGGACTAAGTGTCCTCCTGCTAAGTTGGTCTAAGTGACCTATTGTAAATTGGACTAAGTGTCCTCCTGCTGATTGTTCTGTGTGAACAAAAGTTCTAGTGATAGCTTTCTCAAGTAAAAGAGAAGAAGAGTGGAGTAGGATTATTCCGAACCACTATAAAAATTCTCTCTACTCCTGCTTATCTTTTATATTGCTTATCTGCTTTGCTGTGCTTTACTTTAGTCCTGCTGAACTCTTTCAGCAAAGACTTACTATCTTTGCTACTTCTAGCCATTAACCTTTGCTACAAAAACTAAGGGGTACTTTGCTTAAACAAATTCCACTGCTAAACTCTTTGAAAACATAAGAAACTCTTTTATAAGCAAGAAGTGTTTTAATTCAGTAAAGTTTTCTAAGCAAGACTTAATTTTTGAAAAACACTATTCAACCCCCCTTCTAGTATTTTTACCCTTTGGGACCTAACAGATATAATATTAGTCTCTGACGAAGGAAGTTTAAATTAGTCTCTGATGACATCATACTTAGTCTCCAACGGGCTAAGTTTAGTCCCTGATGGCGTCATCTGTAGTCTCTGATGGGCAAAATATGTTAGTCTCTGATGACTAAAGATATTAGTCCCCGAGGAGTTTGGCGCTGAACAAATGATCCACTGATGAAGTTCAGTGATGACTTACTAAGTTTGGCGATGAACAAATCATCCCCTGACAACCAAGAGAGTTTGGTGATAGTCAAAGTTATCAACCGACGAGTTTGGCGATGAGAAAATTATCCCCTGATGGGTAAGTCATCCCCTGAAGACTATCCCCTGATGAGTGAATGATACCCTGATGGCCAAGAGGCTATTCCCTGATGGTCAAGAGATATCCCCTGACGGCTAGTTTACCCACTGATGTTTAGTCATCCCCTGACGACTAGTTATCCCCTGATGACAAAGGATCCCCTGACGTGGAAGATTTTCCCCTGAGGCACAGTCTGTCTTCAAAGCTATAAAACATTATTTTCTTAAATTATTTGATAATGTTTTTCCTTTAACCTCAATGGTTCGTATGTCAAATTTGAAACATTAAAAGTTTAAGGACATCACATATGCATTTTCTTTCATAATTCTTATTGAGGTATTAAAATGTTATATGCATATTTTACAGAATCTTTCACTCACGAGTAAATTGAATTTGATTTTTGTGCAAAGGATTGAGGCAAGTATATACATTTAATCTGATGCTTATTTCAATTTAACGCAGTATCATTTGATTCAATATGTGTGCAAGACTTTGATTATATGTTTCAATTTCTTTTATGAATGAGAATGCTATGCTTTAAATTCTGCTAGCATGATATGATTGAATATGCATGGATATAACTGAATTTGATTTATCAGTATTCTTTAGTGTTATATCTGTGCAACAAATGAGAGTGATATGACCCTTAATTGGGATGTGCCACATGGTTGGCTAGAGGAAAGGAAATATGCTGATTTGTTTTTCACCTGACCTAGAGGAATTATAAGTGACTACGTACGTTCACACAAGGAAGGATCATGCGGTCATAATTAGGCCAACTGTGTACCGTATGGTTAGTAGATCCAATGGGTTTAGCCCCGATGGATATTTTGAGAAAGTTGTACACAGGTGAATACCTGTCTTTCTTCAAGGAGGATTACATGTTGTTTATCATCAGTGATCCTAAAGATTATTCAAAGATTTCTGAGGCATTAGTATTGTTTCACTGAGCCTCTTAAATAGAATTAAACTTCCATCAATATTCCAGTTTTGCTTCTCTGATTTGATTATATACTTACTGAGCGTAAATCGCTCATTCTTATTGAACTTAATGTCTTGCAGGGCATGGTCTAAAGGCTGAACCCTCTGACAAAGGGAAGGCAAAGAAGATCGGCTACTGAGTTTAGCTAACCCTTTTGAGTGCCGATAAGGAAGGAAGAAAGGAAGATGTTTTGAAGAGTGATGTACTATATTATAATATAGAGGTAGAATAGCTACCGCTGAGGATGTAATATTTTGAGTTGTAATAACTCTTTACTAATTCCTTTTATTAGTATTTATGCTATGAATGGATGTGAAGTTATTTTTTCTTCTTTTGACGAAGTCTTGGTCCAGTAAGGGATTTTGGGGTCATCACAAATGGTAACTTACATGTGTTGTTATTGTAGTTGGTTGTTGTTTTGTTTGACGTCGCGGCTTTGAGTTCAAAAGTCGCAAATACTTTACTCATCAATGGGAGTTTTTTGCTTAAACATGTTCTCTCGCCTATACACCGCAGGAATTTTAGCTCCAAAGGGAGCTATTGATAGAAAAAATGTTAGCTAACTTTTGGTAGGGAAGACAAAAGAAAACTTCATGAATATCTTTTGATACTATGTGACTACCTATTCAAGAAGGGGCTCGGGGATTCGAACCCAAATGGAATTGTTTCGCTCCACTAGTCATAATGAAAGATGACATGTGTCCTATACGGGGCTTCGCCATTCTTAAAATTTGTATAATAATTTTGTTTCTATTTGTTAATATGGCTTCTATTTGATTTTTTAACCCTAAAATTGGTTTGCCTGTTTACTAAGAATGTATATTGAAAGGAAAACTTTGACAGTAATGGAATATTCTGTTCGATGTTCAAAATTGGGGAAGAATAAGTGTAATCGTCGTTTTGGAAGTCAACTTCTTTAATCAATTGGAGAATTTTTGGCCGATACTATGTTACTAATTAAAATAATTCTCATACAGTATAACTACTTTTAAACTCTTCTCATTAAATTTATATTATCATGTAAAATATTACTCTATTTCACAATAACTGACATTTGACTTTTTTACACGAAATTCTAAGTACATTTTTTATATGTTATTTATTTTATTTAATTCTAAAAAAGTTACTGATAAAAAATATATTAAATAAGGATTAATATGAATAAAAAGTTTAACATATAAAAAGGATACCTAAAGTTACGTGCAAAAATTTAAATGCTAGTTATTGTGAAACGGATGAAGTACTATCTATTAATAAAATTACAATGTAGATAGGAATATAAATGTATCAGATAGTAATAAGGTAACATAAATTGCACGAAAAAAAGTTAAAAATCTCTCAAAATAAGAATTACTTATAAAATAATGCGCCTGCCAGGAATTTTATAAAATAGGTCCAACATGTAGCCCAATATATCAAACTGGCATCAACTAAAGTGGTATTTTGTATATAAATACGTGTCAAATTATCTCAGTCCCTTGATTAAAAAACTAAATATCGACTTAGTTGTTAATACGTAGCATTGGATTTTATTTTCTTATGAATTTGTAAATTTCGTGTGTTGCATAACGTAGTTAGCTAACTAGGCAACTGGATCCCAAGAACCACAATGTTTTCATTTACATTTTTTGAAAAATATTTAATACATTGCCACATCTAGAGAGAGATTCTAAATCTGCGATTCATCATCGTTATCATCTGTTTCAAGTTCAAGGCCTTCGGCTGCAAGAAGTTTGTTGATAACATTTTTTTTGTCCTCTTCTGCTTTCTTTCGCATCAAATCCCTTTTCCTTAAAACAAGTGTATGCCGTCTGAGTGTGTTATTATAATTCTCCAAAGATGCCTTCTTTTCTTTTGCCATGAGTTTCCTCTCTTCATCAGGATCGATCTGCAATTCCAAAATATCAGCATTTCAACAGTTTTGAAGCAATCACAACAAAATTACCATTATCCATAATGTAGAAAAATGAAATACACACACATACAGGAACAAATACCTTTGAACGGGAAAGGCGGCGCACACGAAGATTAATCTCTCGTTGCTGCTGTTCGGCCCAAGCTGCAATAGCCATATCACCCCGCTGATCGAAAGCCTTTCGCTTCTTCATGAGCCATTCAACCCATGCTTGGGAAGCCTGGTAGAAAAATATGATAGAAATGTATCAGCTAATTATTATATATAAAAACCAAATCATGGTAAGGTTTGGTAAGGTGTTCTTTGACAAGGTGTAGAGATCTTATTGTAACTATATCAATGATGCTCATCAAGCCATGATTTTGGAACTCCTCATCTCAATACAATTCAGCTATATGATGCTCATAAAATTTTGAATTTAATATTCACCTTCTAGACAACCTTAGTAATTAATGTCACTAATTTAGTATCAAGAGAAGGTCATATAGTTATTTGGTCTACATAATGGGATAACTGAAAAAAGAGAATAAAAGACCATTGGTATTTCTTTCTACCTTTATCAGTACTGTAAAAAACATTAGGTGGACTTGAGCATAAAGGTGGAATTTGAAGGGATTAATCGGGTGAAAAAACTAGGCAATAGAGTCCGCCTAGCCCCTAAGCTGAAGATTAATTGGATAATGCGGGAATTTTTACAGCAAAGACCTTTATGAACCTCTTTAAAGAAACTGTTATAATACTAATATTATGATCTTTCTTTGTTAAAGGAATTTTTTGTACACTACTATAAGTTCTAGCTGAAAACCAAACATTAATCTTTACCTCAAATGGCTTAAGTAACAACATTCAATATCAAAACTAAAAATATTATAGGTAGTTCTTGATGATGAGGTAATTTGAAGGAAAATGTGAAGAATTATTAACAATACTTGACACAAAAAGGATCGAAGAAAATTATATTTTGCCTTGAAAGGAAATCTGACAACCACTTTCTTTATTCTTTCCCGACTAAACAATCTGACAATTATCTGGAAATTGTGAACAACACTGGGGCCTCACTGATACAAAAAAAGATTGAAACGCTATCATGATATTGCCTTGAAACCAATTTGCAATCATGAATCACACAGCATGATTACATAATGGGAATACATCTACCACAATCTAGCAATCGGAATTGCTAAGCTCAAGGTTAGCTTGACTGCAAACACTGGGAAGAAGTACTTGGGCGTCCACAAAAAAGAGAATAACATTTAATAACAGATTGTCAGCTACTAATTAAATATTTAACTAATAAATAATGTGAATAAATTAAAAACAAAATAAAACTTTACAAGTGGTTTATAATGAAATTTGGCTGCACGTGTTGATACGTTTTGATCCACAAAATATATTCTTGTCGAAGTTGGCTAGAAAATCGCCAACCAATTCTGAGGTCACTCAACGATTTTGTTGGGAATTCTTTTTTCCATCTCAAATCTATCCAACCCTTAAAAGAAAAATTCAGATTACTATGCAGTGACGGTTTTACTGTTCAGGGACACTGTTCATTGCATCTACAGTATTTTCATAGCTACTGTTCACTTCTACGAGCCTAACTCCACCTTTTGCGGTAACAATCAGATCTACTACTTCCTGACAAACAGCACTAAACAGCCCAAAGCTTGACCCACCACCAGATCTGCTAAATCTCAACCACAAGATCAAACCACATTCACAATCACCACCCTTCTTATCACTGCACCTTTTACAGACCCAACAATGCCTACTTTGGAGCTCAAGCATTTGCTCCAATGGTAAAAGCTCATACCCCTTGGCAATTGAACCAAGGTTCAAACCCCCCTCCCCCATTGTAATAGATGTAGAATTTCTTAATAGTACCCCAAAAAAAAAAAAAAAAAAAAAAAAAAAACAATGCCTACTTTGATGAAACCTGAAGCTAAAACCCAGTCCAGCAAAATAAACCTCTATACCTATTGTTACGTCACAATCAGAAATTCTCGCTAGCACATGTGAAATCAATTGGAAAAAAAACCCAGCCTCTGCATACACCCAACCAACTGCAATCATAGTATCTCAAATAAGCCTCATACTTTCTGTTCTTTGCAATCCAGTCCCCGCAAACTAAGGAAAAAAGGGAAGAAAAGAGAAGCAAATGTTTTCACTTACTCTAGCTGAATTTCAAAACGCAAAGACTTGAGTTTTGAATGAGTTGTTAAGAACTATTGAAAGATAAATATAGAGAAAAATATTTTAACATGATAAACATGAGAGGAATATCATTCATTTATCTCAAAGATTACAAGTGGAGAGGTGCAGGTGCCTATATATATATAGGCATACAAAAGAGATAATAATAATAAGAGATGACAATGATATTGATAAGGATACAAATCCTTATCTTATTAACTTAATATTATCCTAAACTAATCATTGATAACTATTATCTAATAAGAATTAAAAATTCTCAACAATTAAGTTAATATGGGAATTATGTGCATGAGTGTGCATCTTGTAAGCGAGAACTTTTGCGTGTCAAGCTTAGAAATGAGTGGGAAAAACTTCATTCTCAAACTCCTTATTTTCATATGGAAGACAAGGTTCCAGTGGATGAACAACAAGATGAGATTGAGATGCATGAGGATACGACTGAGCCAAGAATTGTTGAAGACTTGACTTCAAAAACAAGAGGACAAAGTGGCTGAAAAAAAATGAAAGGGGACATTGAGGAAAAATCCAAAGTTCAAGCATTATTGGAAGGCTCTCCTCTTACAGCTCATTATTCTTAATAGGTTACAAACTCATGGACAAGTTCTTTTTGAAGAAAGGTAGAATGATGCAAAGAAAATTATTAAGATGTTAATTGTCAATTCTTTTGTTATGTGTTTAGCAATACATTTTAATTGTTATTTATACTAGAGAGATATTACTACAGGTACATTTTAGAATCTTGAGAGAAAATTTAGGGATTGTCATTAGTGTAGAAGATTTTTTAGGAATTTCACTTGGTCGTGAAATTCTAGGATGTCATCCTTCATTCGTATTCAGACTTAAATTATGAATTGATATAGATTAAAGCTATGTGCTTTGTGGGTTGTTTCCCTGATTATGCCTCTCATATCTCTTTACTCATCCTTGTCTTATTCCATCCCACATGTCTTATTCCATCCTACATCAAGGTCTGATAAGAAGCCTGTCAAGATTTGTCTTAGAAATCCTGATAACAACATATGATCTCTGCGATGACAAAGATTACATGTAGATTTTTAGAGTAATGAGAGATTGCAGAATAGAGGTACAATATGAAGAACAGGGAGAATCAATTAGAGAGAAACAGAGAATCTAGAGAGAGAAAGGAGATCTCAAAATGAGAGTTAACTTTTTTTTATTAGTCTAATAGCTGTCACAACATACACACATGTATAGGTTCTTGTAACACAAGAAGAAAACAAAATACAAACATGATATCTGACTTGCAAAACACAAAAAGTCCCCATACTGCCTTTATTGCAACTACCAGCAGTAACTAATCTATTTACGCTTCCTAACACTTACACTTGCATCCTCTCATATGATGTGGCTTAAAATTGAATCAAGCAGTTCCTTAATTTTGTGTGCGTATCCACTAAAATCAACCAAAATTACTTTTTTGCGTTGGTCTATTGAATAGTTCTCAATTATATGTATAAGGGAATGATCAGTAGCTGCCTGTCATAGCTGCTAAGCCTGCTATTGATCCTTCTGAAACAATGGGAGCTGCTACTGCGCGAATTCAGATCCCTTACTTTCTTGCTGCAATAGAGATTCCTATCCGAATTTCTCTCCCGGATCCTAGACTTGTTCCAATTCCTGATGTTTCAGGCTAATGTCTCCAAACATGCAAAGGGTATCAAAATAGTCCCCTCTAAATAACCTCTGTTTCAAACAGCTCAGGTATCAGCTACCTTCTCTGCCTCAAACGATGTTGATCCTTCTCATCCTACATCTTTGCCTATTTCTGCTGATCCTATGTTTTTTGTGGATGATGGACTAGACTCAAAGAAAAAGGACAAGCAATTCTCACGTGTATCAGTCTTCAAGAAGAAAAATAAGAAAGAAAGCACATCTCTCTGATGACAATTCTGGGTTCTCGTCTTTGTTTAGTTTCATTTATGTTTTAGTAGTTACATCTTTGGGTCTATTCTTAGATGTTTGCCTTATTTCCTTCAGATGATCTCTACATGATCCTGGAATTGTTTTCCCCTTATTTATCAAACAAAACTTAGCAAAAGGATAAAAAACAAAGAAAGAGGGTTCTTGATGATATAAGTTGTCCAAAATGTCCTTCCATTTCAAAGATGATCGTAGCAGTTTTTTCCATCAGAATAAGTCAACTGAGAAACAAGAGGGTTACCTTCATTGGGTTGACTCGATTGTCCATATCATATTGCCTCCTCTTTTCCTTGTCCATGAGCAAATCGTAAGCAGCTTGAATCTTAATAAATCGAGCTTCAGCCGTCTCTCCTTCTTCAAGTGTTCCCCTGCCATCATAAACTTAAAACACTAAAAGAATGTATCAGTTTCAGGTGGAAAAGGAGACATGAATACTTAAAGAATATTTCAAGGAACTGATATAAGAGTAGAAGTTCACTAACAAAGGGTTATGCTTAAATAGACTAGTCTATGGTAATTTGTGACTGGTAAGAAATAATTAAAGAACTAATATTGTGTTTGGTTTCATTCTTTTACTCAGAAGGAATGAAATAGCTTATTCCCAATTCCCAATATTCAGGTCCTTATTGAGGTTAAGTTCTTTATATAAACAAAGAAATTCACATCTCAGATACATCCATTTGATGTGCAAATATATTATGCGAAGACTTCTTTTTTCCCAACAGGGACTAGACTTCAGATTGTTAGACCACACGAACTGACCTGTAAAATGAAATTGCAGGCCTCATGGCTCATTTGAAAATTGTAGAAGACTGGCAGACGATTTGCATTTTGCATAAACTATGAACTTACTGTACTAAAAGAATAAGTTCCAAAAAACTACCACATGGTTTGCGTTTGCCAAATTCTTCCTTTGGAAGTCAAAACATTTCTTGACTTCCCTATTTTTCATTAATTGACATAGGAAGCAGCGAGTGTTAACAGAATAACATAGCAAGAACGATCAGCTGCAGAAGATTCTCTTCTTCTGACTTTTATTTCTGGTTCCTTTCTGATATGATAGATGGAGTCAGATCTGGTGATTGATATTGATTGGTTGTGGTCGGAGATATGGGTTGGTGTTTTGGTGGTTAAAGAATGTGTTGATGGGTGATCAGGGTCAACAGCTTAAGGTATGAGGGGTGGTTTCTATGTTGAAAAAATAACTTGCAACTTTTATAGGGGACACTAGAAGATCAAATATACTTGAAGGATATTTGGCAACTAAGATAATTCAATGTTATTTTATTCCTCAACTTACACAAGATTGGTGTAAGTTGGTATTAAGAGCCAAATTCCTGATATCTTTTGATTTCACCTAATTATTTTCTACCCAAGTTCTTTTTTAGCCTTTCTTAATTTGTCGAAGTTCACTAGAGAATTGACAACCACCTTCTGAGATTAAACTTCGATTATGAGGAAGAAATCGTGGTTCTTGTCTCAAATCTATCCCCAAAAAAAAAAATTTGTCAGACGTCAGACCATCGTCAGTCTTCAGATTTTCAGAAGATTTCTAGTTTTTATTTTTATTTTTTAAGGGGTTGTTGCTTCTTTCTTTGTTGCTGCACAGTGAGTAGAAGGACAAAGGAAAATGTTATCCGTTGAACATCCAGATCTAATCTTTCCTGAAATTGCATGTCTGGGGCAGAAAATTTATGCTCAAAAGGTTTATTCATCCATCTGGATTTGTCTATGAAAGACTGTTATGAGTTGGAACAAGATGAATGAAGTCTTATACGACTAAAAGCACAATATAAGGAAGCAAAGAAAAGTTATTCTTGTCCTTCTTGGGTGTCTCAGAATGTGAATAGGCAGCCTGATGTTAGAAAATCTGTTTCTGATAACAATTTTATACCCTCCATACTAGCGAAGTTACAATCGATTTTTCATCAGTGTGTTGCAGAAAATATCAACAAAGAGCCAAGAGAATACACACTTGCAACTGAAGTTAAAGAAATGGAAGAATATCTAGACATTGAAGGCGAAGAGAATCAAGTTGAGAGACTTGACGTTCAAGAGGATGCACAAGAAGACTCAAAAGTCGTCAATCATATTGGAATTGAAAATCAAAATGACAAAAAAGACCAGAGAGCAGCAAATTGAGGTCAAACATATTGACGTCGTAGTTCCAGAAGATGCATTCAAGTCCTGGTGTTCTTCAAGATTATTTATAATGATACATTTTTAATGTATGGTACCTCTTCCGCTGGCGCATGGAAAAGACCAACCATACCTGAAGATTTTCCTTATTCTTAATCAATTCAAAACTCGAGGACGACTTTTTTTCGAAGGAGGGGAGAATGATGTGGAGCAAGAAATTAAATTATTAGTTCTAAATTATTTTATGTTATTAATTGGATATAAATTATTGATGTAATTAATTAGTAGTTATTATATAATTATTAGTAGTTATTTATTAGCAGTAGAGATGTATTAGGATTCGAAGAGAGATTAGGATTTATTTATAGTCATATTTTTATCTTTATTAGTTCTTATTTGTTTTTGTAGTTATCAGATTAGAGTTATCTTTTAGAGTTATAGTGGGTTTAGATAACTTGTTAGGAGTCTATTTAAATGGTTGTAATTTCTCTTATTTTACATGATGAATTGAATTATGAACTGAAATTGTTTGAGTTTTGTGGGTTGTTGCCCCTAATTATCCTCTCTAATCCCTTGTTCTTTCTCCTCTAAATTCTGTCCTACATCAATACATTTCCCAAACAATTCATTCATTCCCCCAAGTATCATATCAATAGGGCAAAACCTTATATTACACCATTATACTTAAAAAAAAATATGATACTAGATCATTCCGTTAACTTTTAACGGTTTTCATCCAAATAATTCTTATGTGGCTTAAATATTTTTTAAAATATTTATTATGTGGATATTTTATAGCAGCTGAGAAGCACTAAATGATTTATATTATATACACGTCATATCATCTTTGACCAGCCAAAAATTTTCAATTGTACAATCATTAATAAAAAAAACATCTTTGACCACAATATATATTTTCTTATCTTCTATCATATTCCTCATTTCTTTAAAAAAAAAAAAAACACTAATTAAACTAAGATTAGACAAAAACCCAGCATCTTGTAGTACCAACACACCACCATTATCCCCTTCAACCATTACATCGTCTCAGGCCCAGTACCCCTTAATTCTTTACAGGTCTGGTATTTCATATGCTTTCCGGCGCAAATGGATGTTGTCATACTAAGATTTAGGTCAGATATGGTTATCAAGATCATTGGGCTTTTTGGTAGTTTGGATCTAGGTTGCAGGTTTTGATGATGGTGATGGCTAGATATGAACGATGACTTGGCTTGATGATGGTGTTGTTGATGGTTCATCATCAAATTCAAGATGGATTACAGCGGTGACTTGGTTGTCAAAATATTTGGAGGAACTTGTGGTTGACACCGAACTTGGGTTGTCAAAATTCGAGATGGATTACAACCAATCTACCACCGACCTTAGTGAACACAATTACCTTCATTGTTTTGAATCTGAAATCTCTTTTGTCTTTCCAGATTAGATTATGGGTATAGATAAGATTTTTCAGATCTGATCAAATCAGTTTGAAATCCATAATTTCTTTGTTTGAAAATTTTCAAATTTGAATGGCTTAGTATTAGACCCATCACATCTTTTTTTGGAATTCTGTTAAAGACTTTTACGCTTTCCATTTGGGTTTGGGAGTTATAGTAAATAAGTTTGGGCATTGGTTAGAATAGCTAAAAAGCCATGGCTATGGCATTGAAAGAGAAAGTGTAATGATATTTGCTATTTTTCTATTTCTTTTATATGTAAGTTGTGTAAATTATATTTAAATTTTTACAAACGTTCTCATACTGAACCCCATTTAAGTATTAAAAGATGTTAGTTCATTCTCTTTCTTATTTGTAAAATATTTAATTGAAATTCTTTTTTTTTTAATATTTATATGTACTTTGATTTTTTTTTATTCTTTAATTTAACAAATAAATTTTAGTAAAGAAGCTAAGTGTTATTTCATTAGCAAAAATGAAAAATAAAATTGAAAAAATACAAACAAGTTGCCACGTCATTTCCATCTCATTTAATCTTTTTTTTTATAAATCCTAGTCAGCAATTTTTGGACAGAAACCGTCAAAAATTGATGGAATGACCCGTTATAAGATTTGAATTGAATTCAATGGTTTAGTATCACAATTTTAAAGTACTGTGGGTTAAAGCAAAATACTCGACAAACACAGTGACTCAAAACATATTTTTGCCTATCAATAGACAAAAAGAATTTAGACAAAGTATTAGTAACTATATATAGATAATTCTAGCAACAAGTTTATTTAACAACTTTCTGATGGTATGGCATCAGCTTGATTGGGAATGATAAAGAGTGACAGGCTATGAACAAAGTAGTTGGTCTAACTATGGTAATCTGCTTAGCAGCTTTTGTTAAAGGAAGGGTTTTTGGTGAAAGGAAGAAGATGAACAGTAGTGAGAATTCTTTGGTTATGGAAGGGGTGACAGAAGGTGGAACAACAAAATAGCTCTTATACTAATTTGATGTAAGGCAGAACTCAAGACAACTCAATTTATAATATATTTCAGTCAGAACAAAATGAAACGGCATCCCTTTAAATAGAAATCCTATGACTTAACGAGTAAGTTTAAACCCTGTAGAGAGATGTCCTAATACAAGTCTTAAAAATACTCTATTACCATAATAAGATTATAAACTATTTCTAATAACAATACCACCATACTGTAACTAATTGATGAGTGCCTAATTTGCCTATCTTTTGTCATAAATAACTCTTGATTAAATGCAACACTTGATGGTTTTGTGTTTGATTCCGTTTCCTTTCTAGTTTGGGTATTGCACTTGATCTTTCCTTTGTTTGTGATGTATTTTTTAGGATTATATTTGATGGTAAATAGATTTGGATGATCAAGGAACAAGTTTGAATCGAAAAGGATGCGATAACGGGGTCAAAACAGCTTGAAAATATAACCAGCAGTTGAACCAGACTTGTCATAGTCATGACCTTAGAGTCATAGCCTGTAACCTCCTTAGAAAAGTGACCAGGAGGATGTTTTTCTAGCCAAGTCACAGCCATGATTTCAAGGGCCCCTGACCTCGCTCCAGCCCAGAAACGTGAATTTTCACTATTTTGTTCTTTTATCTTGGATTCTTGTACCTTTTGCCTGATCTATTTAGGATTCTCTTGTAACTATTCAAGGACCCATTAAGACATCATTCTAGGGCTGGATTCCCCCTTGGGAAGGCTCTCTATTCTCCTTCATCTCCCTTCTTCTCTCAAGACATAGCTGTAATCAAGATTTGAAATTTTGAAGTTGGCGATTATTTAAGTATATTGAAGATTTAAGATTTCTTTGTTCTATTAATTGTGGAGTTCAAGGGTCTCTTCTTCTCATCTCGCTTGTTTTCATAATTAATTACATTTTTCTATTGTTTTCCTTTTTCTTTGATTATGCGAGGTTAATTCCTTAATTTTAGGATTGCGTTTAGCTCGATGGTGTAGTCCATAATGTTAATATGAATTTATTTATTATTTATCATTTTTCTATGCTTTTGATTTTTTGCTAGTATGCTTATTGTTTGCAAATAATTTGATCACCTATTTGAATGATGATATAGGTAAAAAATTGAAAGGCCAAGCTTAACATTGGAAACTTCGAATTAAACTTGGGATTTATTTGCTAACGAATAATCTACATCAAACATTTGCTATTTTAACAATAGTCATACATTCGCTATTTTAACAATTATAATCTACATCACTTTACAAAATTAAAAGGTGAACTGGTTTTTAGAATGAATCTTGGTGCTTTACCTTTGTTGATCTATATATATTATAAGATAGGTTTCTCACACCTTTGTTCCATTCATCTATTCTCCAACTGACTATGAAATGTTTGATCATCATGCCTTGTGAACATTTATCTAAAAATAAAGCCTTCATACCGATAATTTACATATAAGGAATTATTCATCTGATGTGAAAATAATTTGTTTAACAAATGAAATTGAAGTGAGAATATGTTTGACAAGTAAATCTTTTTCTTATATTATGCAATACCCCATATTAAATACATGTGGGTCACACTCTAACCTTCCAAAGATGTACACTAACAAATGTACACAAGGATTCCACAACAATTGTCTTATAACAAGAGACATACTTAAGTAATGAGCCCTCGTATCTAAATTTAAAAGGTGCAAATGATTAAGAGAGATTCCAAATCCTACAACATATTTTCATGAGGCCTTACTGGTCATACCATGCTTCCATGGTTGCAGAATTGTGCCCCTTCACAATTCATGCCTGACATCCTAAAAGAACAAATTTAATAATCTCAACACTTTATGGGGTTCCTTTTAGGGCAAGTTTATCAATGAAATATATTTGACAAATTCAATTGTAAATACTTCTTAGGCAACATGAAGATAAGTTTCTACATGCCATCTAAACAATGAAAATGGAGACATTAACCTACAAACGAGAGGACATGAGCACTTTGAAGATCTCATAGATAGCTATTTACTTGAAAATATGAAAGAAGGAAGAAAGATAAGAACAAACCATCAGGATGATAAAACTTGGCTAAGCGACGGTAAGCTAACTTTATATTCTCTTCATCAGCATCACCTTCCAACTCTGTTTTTGGGATAGGAAGTTTACAAAAGGATATATAGGAACAAATATAGTCAACAAATTCTATACTAATAAAAGATATGTCAAATGGCAAATACAAAGATGTTTACATAGAACGAGCTGAATATTTTAATTATTCAACCAAGTGAAAAAAACAAAGACTGTCTCTAATATCTATTCATACCAACAAACAGATAGATGAACCATCTACTATATTAGTATATTCTTATACAAATCACTGATAAAGGTCAGAGGACCCCAAAACTATATAAATCAAGAAATGACAAACTTAATTTTAGAATCTAACAATACTTTTTACAGAAAAATTACTTTTACAACTGAAATCGCTTTCGCATACTATAGTTATGGGGATTAGTTTTGCTGTTTTGCAATTGGGGTGAGGTAACTCATAATGCAATCATATTCCACTGTCCTCCTTACTAAAAAGAAAGAGGTTTAGAACTTGAAATTTTCAACTACTGTTGCCATATGATTTGGGTTGATGATCAATGCGACAGCAACTGGTTTGATACCACCTTAAAAAATAATAATATCATCTACAAAAAGCCACCTACTCAATTACAACCATGTTCTCAAAGGGAAACAACATTCTAGCCTGTAAAAAGCACGAACCAACTTTAGCACAGCCATGCATTTGCTATGAGATTTGTGCATTCAAATTTTCCAGTTTTCATTTTGGTTTGGCTTCAAATTAATGTCCAACAAAACACACCAGATGTGCATGTGCGCTACACAAATCCTAAAGTTGTGTAGGCTAGAATAGCATTGTCCAATTCTTAAATCCCAACAGACATATGAAATGTTGCCTACAATAAGATAAAAAAATAAAATAAAAACCAGCTCATATCACCCTAGCAAGAAATTTTGAGCATGCAAAAGACAACATATACAATTAGCTTCTTCCTTCTTAGAACATAAATGCCATAGGAGGATAATAAGTAGATATATCTCACACACACACACACACAAACATTTACATATACATATACATATACATATACATATACATATACATATACATA
>CM025783.1:50732934-50760618 GCA_014636745.2 Centella asiatica
ATATACATATACATATACATATACATATACATATACATATACATATATGTTATAAGGTATAGCTATGGGTACCAAGTGTGTGATAAGGAGAGTTGGGATTAGTCCAATTAGCAGCAGCCATAACGAAGGACTTTCTCTGATGATGATTGGATCGAAGCCATGGATCGGTGCTGCTGCTTCTGAGTATCTCTGAAGAATCAAAACAAGGAGAAAACACAGATGGGGAAGAAGATAGTCGAGGAGGAGGTGTGGAATTACGGATCGAAACTACAGAAATGGATCGAGATCGAGCTCTATAACAATAGCAGCAGCAGCTAATCACTGTGTAAGGTCTACAAATTGCTCGTATATTACTCATTATTTTGCTTGAATTGAATTGAAGGGAAATGAAAGTTCAATTACGCTTTTGTCGAGTACGGAGCAACCTTTATGTTTTTCTTTTCTTTTCTGTTTTTTTTTTTTTTTGTTGCTAAATAACCCATTTTCTTTTCCTCTGAAAAAAATAAAATAACTAAATATTTTTGTGGTTGGTTTTACTTTGGCTATTTATTTCTGTTGGGGACTTGGAAAGAGGCGCCAAATTACCGGCTCCAGCCGTTAATAGCAGTCATCAGTTATATAACTGGTAATATTAATCTCATATGCTGTATTTAGTTCAATAAAATGTGTATAAAATAAATTTTATATTATTTATTAATTTATTTATGTGTTATAATTAGTTTTTAATTAGTTTTTTAGACTCAAATCTTAGATTTCTACGATGACTAAATCACATTTCATTTATTTAATTATTTTTTAATATAAAAACTTTTGAACTAGTAAAAAATGTGTCAAATTATCTTCTCTTCAAAACATGTGCAATTGTATACTTCGTGTCTCCCTCCGTTGGATTAAAAGTGTTATTGTTGTTTGATTCGAGAAGAAAACGATACGAACTATAAGTATTTTTTAAAATTTGATAACTTAAAAAGAGTAAAATCTGACTCAATTGTTCCATAATATATATAAAACAATTTAATGTCAATTGTTTCTTGATAATTTTTGTAATTCTAAAATGAAAAAATATTTGAGTTATTTAAATGAAAAGTGATAGATGTTTCTGAATAATGTCTTCCGAGTTTCGTAGTTGGTAATTTTAATATGTTTTTCGTATTAATTTTAGCATACTCACTGATACCATTAACAAATGATATATTAATATTACAAAATTTTAATATTACTAATTCAACTAAGTGATCTAAATATAAGTAAATATTTAGTGGATTGCAATGAAAATTTTTAAAAAGTGTATTATTTGGATGACATTTTGATATCATAATTTAACTAACATGTGATTTTCTCTTTTTTTGTAATTTTTACATAAGTTAATAAGTTACTCTAATTACAATGATTTTATGCGAAGTTAATTATAACATATATGAAATATATTGTAAAATAAAATAAAAAGTTAGATTATAATCATATTTTACAAAAATAATCGAACAAATGTTTGTGAGTAATGGATACTCAACTAGGGTATGATATGAACATCATAATTTATCCAATCAAATATTCAAGTTCATAAAATTTAATTAGAGTAAAATATCAACATAAAGTATGTTAGCATTTTTTCGAATTCAAGACACCTCAAATTAAAAGTTGTACTTAGAGTCCTTCATTTGTTTCTTTTTTTTTTTTTTTTCCTTAGTAACTCAACCTTTTTATTTTATTATGATTGTGGATGATTAATTTGGGAACGATCAAGTGTGTAATCATGCACAAGAATGTTATAGTTCCAAAAAAATAACAATATTTTAAAATAAATTTTGTTTCAAAAAAAGGATAATATTGACATTTTTTTAAAAATTATAATACTATATTTTTTAAAATTTATTAATACAATGTTTTAATATCATCTTCAATTGAACATTTATAAAAAATTTCAGAGAAAAATTTATTATTTGTACATATAATTATTAGTTAAAATATTCAAAATTAATATTTGCCAAAAGTATAAATGTTACTTTTTTTGTAAAACGAAGTGAGTAAATATTAAAATTGTACATTCGTCTAAAATTTATTTTTTTTGCAACTTATGATAAGAATATATAAGAATTTTCTAATGTTATTTTAAATTAGCTTAATACCAACGAAACCAACCGTTTTAAATTTAATAAAATGTCAAAAAATATGAAAATATGTGTATATATTTACATATTATAATTTCGTAATTATTTTCAGTAACACCATTAGTATATTATATTTATATATTTATCATATACACTTTTTTTACTGTCACAACTTATTCTTTTCTTTAACAAACAAATACCAGTTTATGACAAACAAAAAGGGAAAGAAAAAAAAAAAAGAACAATTAAAAATTAAGGTCCTAAACTCTTAACATATAGATAATTATAGAGATTTTCCCTAAGAACATTGGAGTTATAGTATCTAAAATTTTGCAAGTAATAACCGTCTCAAAAGCAACTTATCACTTTATAAAGCAACTTATCACTTTATGCAATCAAATTCAATCGTGTATCCAATGTTAGCTTACAAAATTTGATAAGAATGTTCGGTAAAGAGCACAAATTTTTTAAGCTTACATTGCCATAATACGTGGAAAACTTTCAAAATCATACAAAAACTAAAACAAGAAAAGCTCAAGGGGAAAAAAGTATATCATGACCAAAACAAATTATTCTCTCGGTCAGGATAGGACTGCAGATTGAACATGCAAAATGTAAATTTGCAGCAAAGCCAGCCAAACGGGCTTTCACCAGCTGCGTTTTGTTAGAAAGTTTTTAGTTCTCTTTCTCATGCGAGTGAAAACAATTACCACACAAGCTAAGATCCATGGCGGGATGCTGCCACCTTTGAAATTGAACTTCTGCGCCCATTGCGGAGTCTCCTTCATAACCAATACTATCAAAAGGGTTATAACCATCACCCCCACCAGTATCTTGGTAATCGGTTTGATTAAGGAGTCCTGAAATCATACAAGATAATTATATGAAAACAATCAGAAAGTTCATATATGAATCATCCAAACAATGAGAGAAGATATCCAAACATAAGAGATGAAGTGATATCCAAACCAAACAATAAGAGAAGATATCCAAACATAAGAGAGCAAAAAAGGTTCAAATAGATGAACTGCATGCCTATCGACCTATTCAGAAATTTAAAAGGCTTGGTAACTTCGATTCTCAAAATTTTATGTCATGTGACCAAGCATGTGTATTGGATATCAGAGCTGTTGTGATCCTGATGAGTTCCCAAGTGTTTCAGCAAGATAATTGCTGCACTTGAGTAGAAGACCAATGAAAAACCAGACCGACAATATTGAGGCCACACAGAGTGTTGCAACCTAAGAATGCAACTCCAGATTTCTATGACAAATTGGAAGAAGAATTCCTTGAAATAAAATCATCTTCAACTGTACTGACATATGGGTTGGAATGGACCTCCACTATATGATGAATATCTGAAGGATGTAAACATGTCATACTTTCAATAAAAAGAGCACCAATTACCTTGAAGTTAATAAAAAGAGCACCAATCTCAAAGGTTTCAAAACTTTACTGAGTTTTAACCTAATTATCAAATTTAATTAAAGCGCTTCAAAAAAGGTTTGGCCTTGAATACTTGAAATTAGTAATGAACATGCATCATGCAAGGAGAACTCATTAGTCTCATTTTTTTTTGTTACAGGCGGCAAAATATTATGCTCACTCTTTCTTTCGGGCCGAACGGCATAGTTTAAGAGGTTGGACAAGATGAAATCAAGATGAAAGATATATACTCAAGAGAACCAAGAAGTAACATTAATTACTGAAGATGCTGAGTTTGATGAATAAGAAGGCAAAGAGATTGAAAATAAAAAGGAAAAGCAAAATGGGACTAAACACGTGGACTTCGTAGTCTCAGAACATGCATTTGAGGCCAAATTTCTTAAAAATTCTCCAAAATGGCACAACCATGTCAACAAGATGATACTTCGGATTAGGCATGTGAAGAGCTCAATAATTCAACAGACTTTCTTCTCATGGCTAATTATTCTTAGTAGCTTCAAATTAGCGGACAAGTTTTTTTTTTTTTTTGGAGGGAAGAAATGATAAAGATGGTGGAGCAAGGGTTGATAAAATTAATTATTCTTTATTTTATATTATTATCTAGAAATAAATAGTTATATTATATTAAAAAAATTCTAGATTATTTCTGTTATTGTTAGTTTCACAATTATTAACAGCAATTGAAAGATACTAAGACTGATGTAAGACGGAATAGGGGAAGGAAGGACAAAAGGGATTTGAGAAAGATAACTAGAGAAACAACCTGCAAAACTCAACAATTTCAATTCATGATAATAAAGTTGAAGAATTACTTCACTTTATATGGTAGGAATACAATACTTAACCAGCAAGAAAATATCCCTAAAATAACTCTTAGGATCCTAATATATCTCTACTATTAATAAATAACAAGATATTATTCTAGAATATTCCTAATAATTATATAATAACTACTAATTAATTACATCAATAATTTTATATCCAATCAATAATACAAAATAATTTAAAACTAACAATTTAATTTGCTCTGCATCATTCTCTCCCCCTTCGGAAAAAAACTCGTCCTTGAGTTTTAAACATGTTGAGAATCAAGACCATAGGGAGAGATACTTCCGATCGTGCTTGAGCTTCCCACTTGCTAGTTCCATAAGCACAACTCTCGGAAAAACTTGAACCACTAAAATAAATTTTGAGGAAGGCTGAACTTTGTGTGCCTTTTCTGAAAATATGAAATCAATTGGTTGTATCCCAAGCGGCTTTTGTGTTTCACATCTAACCCCACTCACTTCTTGTACCTCATTTTGATCTCGTTTCATCTAGTTTTCCCATATCAATGTCTTGCACAACAATTGCTTCATCAATTAAGTCGGTCGGTCCTACTTTAGAGTGTTTGCTTACCTCTTCAAATTCAAACTTTACACTCTCAAGTTTGTCCTCAACTGACGCACACTCTGTAAGTAGCTTCCGATACTTAGCACCATCTTTAGGTTGAGTCTGTTTGATTTGATCGGCTAACAAAGATATTTGATGCTCTAGCAATTTTATTTGAAACCTAACCCCCACAAACTCTAAAAATAATTTCTTTCCGCATAGGAATTGTCAGATTGAATTGCCAAACGTCTGAACTTTTATGTGACTTTAGGTGACTGATCTGGAAAAGCTGCATAAACTGATCTAAATTGCAGGGCTGAACTGCAAAATTAAAACCACCAGGGCTTTTTTGCGTGGATCAGAAAACTAGATGATGCAGGGACTAAATTACAGAGTCTCAACTTCAGGGGCTGTTTTAAAATTCTCAGACACTATGGGGTACCAAACTGTGTTTTTCCAGGACTTAGGTTTTCAAGTTTTTTACGTCTTCAAAAGGAAACAAATTAACTGGGAATAAGGAACAGCATCAAGGAAGAAAACAGCAGCAGCAGAACACCATTTCTGACATCAGTCTGGTAATGTTCTGACAAGGACCACTTGACAACGATCTGACAGTTGACGGCTGACGATAATCTGACAGCCTGACTATGAAGAGCACTTTCTTTTCTTTTGTTTTGGGTAGGATAAATTTGAGATGAAAATAAAAGATTTCTCCTGTGAAATCGTTAACGATGGTTGTTGATTCTATAGCAAAATTTTGATAAAATCAAGAAAGGTTAGAAAATAAATTTGGGTAGAAAGAAATTTGGTGAAATCAAAAGAGTGGCTTGATACCAATTTGATGTAGGACGGGATAGGGGAAGGAAGAACAAAAGCGATTTGAGAAGGATAACTAGGGCAACACAAAAAACTCAAACAATTTCAATTCATAATTCAAATAATGATAAAGTTGAAGGATTGCAAAATTTTATATAGTAGTAATACTACTTAACCACCAAGAAAATATCCCTAATATATCTCTTAGAATCCTAATACATCTCTACTACTAATAAATAACAAGGTATTATTGTAGAATATTACTAATAATTGTATAATAACTACTAATTAATTATTACAATAATTTTATATCCAATCAATAATACAAAATAACTTAAAACTAATAATTTAATTTCTTGCTCCGCATGAAAGATTTTGTTTCCTTATTTAATTAGATTATCTACTATATTATTTTGCTTTCAAGCATTAGGATTTGTCTCAGTCCTATGTAAAGCATAGTTATTAAAGGCGAGAGGTACACGAGACGCAAAGGCCTCTCCAAGGCCTAGGTGTGACGCGAGGTGCACAGCTTATCGAACTGAGGAGTGCATACTTTTTATATACATAGATATACACACACACACACACACATATAGGTGAGTCAGCATGTGACCTGCTGGGTATCAGCATGTGACCTGCTGGGTATCAGCATGTGACCTGCTGGGTATCAGCATGTGACCTGCTTGGTATCAGCATGTGTAGCTGATGTTGTATGTGATCAGCTACACTTACCAGTAGGTTGTTTATGTGCCTATAAATGGCACCTCTTTAAGCCTTGTGAAAAGGAAAATTGTAGAGAGAAAAATACAATTCAAAAGTTCCAGTGATCTCCTTTCTCTCTCTCTCTCTCTCTCTCTTTCTCTATATGTGTGTGTGAATATACATACACTCTCTTTCTCTATATGTGTGTGAATATACATACAAAAGTTCACATGGTATCAGAGCTGTCTACGGACAGCCTGTGGAAGCTAGAGCATTTTTTCTTCTCCATTAATCTTGCAACAGTCTGGTACTGATCTAAGAGAACAGCTTCAAAATCATTTTTGATGTTTTTATTATTATTATGCTGTTCTTGGTCCAAACTGTCAGCCTATGCGAACTCAAAACTCTTTTTCCTTCATAGTTATTGATTCTTAGATGAATCTGCAGCTACTGCTGTTAGATGTGGTTGCCCTCTACCTTATCTTCATCTAAACCTTCTGTTGTTTCTGAAGCTTTTTTGTGTACCCTGGTTTGAACCAGGCCTCCTTTGTTGTTTGAGTACTAGCGATGTGGTTTCCCTCTACCTTATCTTCGTCTAAACCTTCTGTTGTTTCTGAAGGCCTCCTTTGTTGTTTGAGTACTAGCTTGACCGTGGAAGCTTAAGTACTATGGCTGAAAGCAGCTCAAAGAATTCTGAAGTGCTTGACAATGGTTCTAGTGGAGGAGGTTCCCATGGTCCAAACTCCACTTTAGTAATCAGTCCTGTAAAACTAGATGGGACTAATTACTTGGCATGGTCTCAAGCATGCCACTTATCTATTCAAGCCAACAAAATGCAACGGTTTATTAATGGCAAGTCCAATAAACCAGAAGATAAGGATCCATCTTTGGAAGATTGGAAGTCAGATAATGCCATGGTCAAGACCTGGCTATTTAACTCGATGGAAGCCAACATTCGAAACAGTTATTTGCTTCTTGATACTTCAGAGGAAATTTGGAATGTTGTGGCTCGAACTTACTCATACTCTGGAAATATGTCCAAGAGATATGAGATTTTGAAAAGGTGCGAGAATCTTCACAAGGAAGCAAAACTTTGGCTCAGTATTATTCTGAAATTACCGCATCGTGGCAAGAACTAGACCACTACAGTGTTCACAGGCAAGTGCGCAGAGGACACCCAGGCATATCACAAGTTGTTGGAGGAAGACCGCGTAGTTGAGTTTTAAGCAGGATTATCTATTGATTACAATCCTATCAAAGCTCAACTCCTCGAACAGGATCTTTTTCCAACTCTTTAAGAGGCCCATGCCTGAATCCAACACGAGGAAAGTCGCCGACATATTATGATACCTAATTCCTCAAATTCTACATGCTCTGGACTTTTTAGTGAGTCGATTATGACAAAGACATCTATTCAAAAGACAACAATCAACATTGTATAAAAGGAATGAGTCCAATGTGACTATTGCAAAAGGCCTAATCACATGCAAGAAACTTGTTTCATCCTTCACCCCGAGCTTAGGGGTAAAGGACGTGGTCGAGGAAGAGGACAAGGTTATGGCAACATGTCCTTCGGTCGTGGTCCGAAAAGAGGTAGTAATCTAAGTGCTCACCTCTCTATGGTCGACGAGTCTGATGCAAGCACTACAGTCACAAGTCAATGACCTCCTTAGGGAGGTTCTTTAACTACATCCGAGTTAAATTCCCTCCGCCAAATGATGGCTAAAATGGATCCTGGTAACTTAACTCCCTCATCTTCTACTTATTATGCTCACGCAAGTATGTCTTCTATTAATTCTACATTACCTGCTAATTCTTGGATCATTGATTCTGAAGCATCTGAACCTATGACTAGCTCCTCTAAATTGCTTCATTCGTATAAATATTTTCTTGAACCAAACAACGTCTGTATAGCTGATGGATCTCTTGTCCCCATTCATGGATAATGATCATCTTATTGTCTTCTCACGCTACCTTTGACTTCAGTATTGCATGCTCCTTCTTTCCCGACTAACTTATTATCTATTCAGCGCATCATTGAAGCTCTCAATTGTTTAGTAACCTTTTCTCCTCCTCACTGTGTATTTCATGATCTGGCAATGGGCAAGGAACTTGATCGTGGTAAACTAAGCAATGGCATGTACATCCTAGAGGGTCAACCAGGTTCAATCCCTTCAGCCTTCCATGCTTCTACCAATCCTGTCTTCAAGTCTCTTTATCAATGACATTGTCGTTTAGGACATCCATCTTTTCGGGTTCTAAAACATCTTTTTCTAAATTTAACCAAAAGATGTAACAATGATGAAATTTTGTGCGAACCTTGTGAGTTGGCCAAACATAAACGGTCAGTTTATCTTGCCCAAAATAATAGGAGTCCTAAATACTTTTCAATACTTCATACAGATGTTTGGGGTCTTTCACGGGTACCCACTTATAATGGATATCTTTAGTTTGTTGTCTTCGTCGATTGTCACTATAGGCTCACTTGGGTCCATTTACTTCGTCATAAAAATGAGGTTTTCAAGTGCTTTAAAACATTCCACCAAATGATACAAAATCAATTCCATGCTTCCGTATAGATATTGTGAAGTGACAATGGTACTGAGTATATCAACCGTCGTTTCAAATCCTACCTAAATTCTTGTGGCATTATTCACCAAACCACTTGTGTCGACACCTCCCAACATAATAGGGTAGCTAAGAGAAAAATCGGTTTATCTTATAGAAGTTAAGTTACTAAATCGTTGATGTTAACTATGCATGTCCCAAAACTTTTGGGTGACACAGTCTTGACGTCAGGATTTTTTATAAATCGTCTCCTTCATGTGTGTTACAATTTAAAACACATGTATCATTTGTCCCTCCTCTGTCCTTACATCCTCTACCACATCGCACTTTTGGAAATGTATGTTTTGTTCACAATCACTCTCCTTCTCATAGTAAACTCGACGCTCGAGGAATCCGTTGTGTTCATAGGATATTCACCCACTCATAAAGGTTACAGATGCTTTCACCCGCCATCTCGGCGTGTTTTTGTAAGTCATGATGTCACCTATTGGGAATCTGTGTTATATTTTTCACCAAGCTCATTGTCATCTCTTTAAAGGGAGATCAAGTCTAGAAGAGAAAGACGAGGAAGATTCTTCTTTTACACCACACTTCTTGCCTCGATTCATAACATCTCCTTCACCCTCTTCTCCTCCAATTGAGGGGGAATCTTCTTCTATGAGTGTTGACGAGAAACCAAGGTTTGTCCCAGGTATGAGACTAAACAAACTAGATTTGTTAACCTATTCTCAACGACAACAAAACATCACTTTACCTGACTAGTTCGAGCCCGAGGCAAATCCAAAAAACAATCCTCCAGAATAGAGTAATCTTGATCTTCCTATTGCACTTGGGAAAGGTATTCACCCTTGCACTAATCATCCCATTTCTAACTTTGTTTCATATAAAGCCTTATCTTCCCCCTCTTTTGTTTTTGACTCTTCTTTATCAGGTGTCTCGATTCCTCAAAGGAGGCAAGATGCAATAAATGATCCTAAATGGGAAAATGCAATGATAGAGGAGATGAATGTCTTGAAGAAAAATGGTAATTGGGAACTAGTTTCTCTCCCGCCAGGAAAGAAATTAGTTGGATGTAAATGGGTCTATACAAAAAAACAAAGGCCAAATGAGACGGTTGATATTTACAAAGCAAGACTTATTGCCAAAGGTTATACTCAGACCTATGGCGTTGATTATCAAAAATCATTTGCTCCAGGCTCCATTGGCAAAAATGAATTTCATTAGAATTTTGATATCATGTGCAGCAAATCTGGGATACCAACTCCAACAGCTTGATGTTAAAAATGCTTTCCTTCGTGGTGATGAACAAAGAAGTTTACATGGACATTCCTCCAGGATTCTCTTCACAAGTAACTACCGGAAAAGTTTATAAATTAAGAAAGCATTGTATGGTCTGAAGCAATCCCCTAGAGCGTGGTTTGGGAGGTTCCACAGTGTGATGGTGAAATATGGCTACACGCAAAGTAATGCAGATCGCACAATGTTTGTCAAGAGAAATGGCAGTAAAAATTCCTATCTTAATTGTTTATGTTGATGATATTGTTGTGTTAGGAAATGACTGTTATGAAATAATTGTTATAAAGAGGAATCTAGCAATCGAACTTGAAATTAAAGATTTGGGACCACTGAAGTATTTTCTTGGGATTGAAGTTTATAAATCACCATGTGGGATTTTCTTGTCTCAAGGGAAATATAATATTGATCTCCTGAATGAGACTGGTATGTTGGGCTGAGTCCTATTGAAGCTAATCACAAGCTTTGTGAAAATGTCGGTGAGAAAATTCACAGGGAGAGGTATCAAAGGCTAGTTGGAAGGCTTATTTATCTTTCTCATACTCGACCAAACATAGCATATGTAGTGGGAGTGGTTAGCAAGTATATGTATGATCCTTGCCAATTTCACATAGAAGCGGTCTATCGAATCTTGCGCTACTTAAAAGCCTCACCAAGGAAAGGATTGATGTTTACAAAACATGATCACTTAATTGTGGAAAGTTACGCAGATGAAGGACAAGAACATCATAGTGTGGAGAGTTACCCAGATGCAGATTAGACTGGATCAATAGATGATAGACGGTCCACCTCCGGGTACTACAACTTTGTCGGTGGAAACTTGGTTACTTGGCATAACAAGAAGTAAGCAGTGGTAGCAAGATCTAGTACTGAGGCGGAATATAGAGTGATGGCTCTATGAATTTGTGACACTATGGGTTCGGTCCTTGCTAAGTGAGTTAGGGTTGGCAAAGAAATGCCTGATGAAGTTATACTGTGATAATAAAGTTGCCATCACTACTGCTCAAGATCCAATCTAACATGATAGGACTAAAGCATATTGAGATTGACCGTCACTTCATCAAAGAAAAACTCAACAGTGGAATCATCAGCATTCGTTATGTAAAGACACATGACCAGTTGGCTGATATCTTGACTAAAGGAATAAGTGGGAAGACATTTCAGCCCATTGTTTGCAAGTTGGGCATGAGAGATATCTATGCACCAACTTGAGGGGGAGTGTCACAGTACATCAGCTGTACTAATTGTATGTGAGCTGTATGTGCGGCTGTAAGAGTAGCTAGAATTAGTGTCAAAATGCATCGGCATCTCTAGTTGTAAGAGTAGCTAGAATTAGTGTAAAAGTACATAAGCATCTCTAGTTGTATGTGAGCTGTATGTGTGCAGCTGTAAGAGTAAGACTAACTAGAATAGGTGAGTCAGCATGTGACCTGCCGGGTATCAGCATGTGTAGATGATGTTGTATGTGATCAGCTACACTTACCAGCAAGTTGTTTATGTGCCTATAAACGGCACCTCTTTAAGCCTTGTAAAAAGAAGGAAAATTGTAGAGATAGAAAAATACAATTCAAAAGTTCCAGTGATCTCCTTTCTCTCTCTCCCTCTCTTTCTCTTTCTCTATATGTGTGTATGAATATACATACAAAAGTTCACAATATGCACCCCTCTATTACCTTGTTGGCTCATTTACCAAATCTAGTGGATTTCATTCTAGTAACACTGCCTCAACACGCACCAACTAGTATTTCTAACCTTCTGAGCACCCGTTTTTCACTAGGCAGCATCATTGAAGTGACTAGCACGATAGTTGACATACATGTACCAGTATATTAATCCAGCATCTTGGTATCGTTTTCCAAACGTCACTCCATACATGCCCTTGACTATAAGTGAATAACTAAATAAAAGCACCAACTGATACAAACACAAATATTTCTACACTCATAAGAAGCGACATACAAGAAGAACCCATGCTATAACCAACACCAAGTTATAGGTGCAACATGAGAAGCTTGGTATTTGCAGAAATGAATCCCCTTGACAAGCAACGGAATTCATGGCCCATTTACCTAGTTGATGGCATTTAGTCAAGTGCAACTTGCCCAATATACACCTACCAGTGATTTAGTCCAGCCTCTAGGTAAATCAGACAGGCATAAATCTACTACAGTACTACTTATGAATCAAGTGGGGTTCTCGATAAAGCAAAAACAAACCTAAATATTCTGAAGCTGCTAAAAGAAATTCTGAAAGTGAAACCTATGTAAGACTTGACATTCCGCCGTTAGGAGTTGCAGTCGTTTTTTATTTATTTATGTGGGAGTAAGAATAAACTGGACGGAAACCATATTTGAATTCAGTAATTTATTTATTTTATTCCCTCTTCTCTCTCCATTCTGATCTACATCTGTTGTATCAATCTTGAGTCTTCTACTTCAGTCATTATTGGGTACGATATGTGCACAATAGCTTTTATTATCTTAGCAAGATCAAACCCAATACTCTAAAATTTAAGTAATTTACCGAATCAAATTCATCCATAAGACCCCAAAATCAAAATTTCAGAAATTTCATACTAGTATATGTAGAGATACCTTAGGCTCTCCGTCAATGAAAATTACGGATCCATCAGAGTAGGGAAGCAATGATCGGCCATTTTTAGGATTAAACCGAATGGGAACTCCACGGCCGGAGTCGGAATTGAAGGCGTAGATGGATTTGAAGCCATACTTGTCGAGAATGTCTCGAACTTCGAGCTGGTCTTGATCCCAACCGCCGAGGCACGACTTGAAGACCTCAATCGGACCCTGTCCGCGTCGGAATAGGTGAATCTCTACTTCAGGGACCTTGGTCCGCACCGACCGAGCCCTAGAGTTGGACGATGCCAACAACGGTGTCGATTCCTCGGAATTGTCACCTGCGGTGGCAAAAGACGTTGTTTTTTCGATCTCTCCCGCTAAATTTTCTCTCTCCATGCTATTGCTGTTGCCGAACGCGGTTTCGTGTTGATGATCTCAAAATACAGTTTTCCACTTGGGACTTGAGTTTCAATTAGCCATGTAGCACGATCAATCTGCCATCTAATTTAAATTATCAGATTTGTTTCGGTTGCACACACTCGCACTTATTTACTCTCATTAATTCCTCTTCAAGATTTTATTAACATATAAAATATATCTGTTTTTAAGAGAAAATTGTCGATTAACAATAAAATTAACAACAAAATCAAGTGAGATAAATTAATTTTGATCGTTTAATTAAGTTATTTTAAATTATTAACTGATTATGTTATAAATAATTATTTAATAATTAAATTATAATAATTAAGTGATTATTTGATCATGTTATATGTAATCAATATTTAATTATAATTACTTAATTTAATTTTAATTGTATAATAAAGTGTATATGATTTTTATTTGAATTTGGATTAGATGTATTTCGATAAAATATTAAGTAAATTATGATTTTACACCCAATCTTCAAACTTGATTAAAAGCATCCTATTATTTTTTTCCGAGAAAACAATTTGTATGCCACATTCTTTTTTCCAACCAAGATAACAAATTAAATTTCAAATCATAAGGGTACTAGTGTCAATATACATTAAATGGCTATTGTAGACACCCAAAATTTTATTATATTTAATTTACATAATAATTAACATTAGTTATATTTAAAATAAGTTAGTTTAAAGTTAGGACTTAAATATATATTATTTTGTTTTACAGGGAGGTCAATTATAGAAAGGTGAAAATTAATCCAAAACTTGATTAGGTGATGAAAGAATTATTTTAAATATCAATGGGATCGTACATATAATAAAAGGCATTTCTTGGGTCAGCCGGCAATATATCTTTTTGGCATACACAAGCTATGGGTTCAAACTCGCACCGGTAAACAAACAAAAAAAACGGGTGAAAAGTTGTTAGCATTGAATTATGCTTACGAATAATTATATAATTAGACGAGTTAATTAGTTGTCTAAATGTTCTGTCAAAATAATCTACATTTGTTTAAATTGAATAGTTATAATGTTTTGCTAGAAATCAACTATAACTGGTGAGATTTAAATAGTTTAGACCCACAATTATTTTAAATAGACCTACAGAGTCGCCAGAAAACAACTGAGATATTATTAAATCAAATCCAATTCTGATTAGGACTTTAATATGTATATCATTATATATACTAAGATAACTAAGGTAGCTAGACGCGGCTCTTGCACATAAGATTTGTGAGAGAGAATCCTAAGAAATTTTTCTCCAGCACGTGTGGACAAGGTGTTTCAGTTCGTATGTGGATACTCGTAGAGGTACGACAATTGACGCATAACTAAGACACAACAATCATAGTTTTTTCTGTTGCAGTTCATTTGAAATTAATATGACAAAGACCAAGGTATGTTCTCAATTATAGTATACGTGCAAATCCTAATTCATAAATTTTGAATTACAATTTTTCAAAATAATAAAATATTTTTGTTGTTCAGAAGTTAATTCGAATTCCTATAGGGGTATTAGAGTTTGGTCTTGCATGTATATTATAATCAGTCTTTTGTCGTTTTTGATATTAGTATGCGAAGTCTGCAGTTTATCAATATGCTACATGAGTTTTATGTTATATGCGATATTTGATACATTGTATGTGATATATTGCATTATTATTATAATTTGGTATACTCGTATATGTATGCTGCTATGAATGGAGTTTACGTTAAAGGTAAGAAATCAACGTATTATATGGATACATCCCTGATTTTGATAAGATACAATTTAAATACGAGTAATATATTCTGGTTATATATGATATAATCTAATTATATATATGATATACATATGGACTTCGAATCCCAACGAAGGTTTAAGATGATTGAATAGAGGGGTTACAAATTAATATGATTAGTCCAGATATACTATCAGATGATATTATACTATCAGACGATATTATACTATGAGAGGATATTATACTATCAGTAGATAATATACTATCAGTAGATGATATATTGTTAGTTCCTCACTGGGAAATAGTTCCTCATCGGAGGATAATTTTTCACCGGAGGATAAATCCTCATCGACATATAATCCTTCATCAGAAGATAATCCTTCATCGACAGATAATCCTTCGTTGGAGGATAATTCTTCATGGTTTTGGGTGCAGACATACAATATCATTATTAGTTTAATTTGAGTATTACACCAAATAATGACCCCTTTTACGTTTGCTTAGATCCTGTTTATTAACTGAGATGTATTGACATGAATTGAACAAACTAAACATTGTTTAAAACTAAGTAATTAAGCTTACCAATCTAACACATGTTAAGGTTTAAATCGTTAAAAAATGGGTTTGCCAAAGCAAGAGCATTATTTGATTATATAAGCCAAACATGATGGATAACGATTATCCTTATGGGAAGATTGGTTTACTTAACATGGTTATCAAAACGGTTTTGGACCTAGAGTCAATTGTTAGAATACATAAGATGATGGAGCCTAACAACAAAGAGGTACATAAGATGTAATTGACAATGTGTTATCTACCTAAAATAAGTAAGTTTTAAATGTTAAGCCAAAGCTTTCTTGAGTTTTAGTTATATGTAGATCTTTGATTTTATTATATTTTGAACATATCACTTATTAGTTGCATAATTTTATTTTGTTGTAGACTGTCACTCCAACTTCTACATCCTTTTCACTTCGATCCGTCCTTGAGAAGGACAAGCTGAAAGGATCAAACTTTCTAGATTGGCACAAGTTCTTGAGAATTATTCTCAAGCAAGAAAAAAAGGACTGTGTCCTTGAAAAGCCACTTCCAGTGAACGAGCCTGCAACTTCAGCACCTCATAAGGAAAGAGAATCATACCAGAAGCATGTTAATGATTCTATTGATGTCTCTTGCCTTATGTTGGCCACCATGAACTCGGATTTGTAGAAGCAATTCGAAAACATGGAAGCATACGATATGATTGATGGCCTAAAAATTTGTTTCAAGAGCAAGCTCGCACTAAAAAGTATAACATACTATATGCCTTAATTCAGTGAGCTACATATATCATTTTGAATTCTTTGTCTAGTGATTATCGTGATTTTGTTATGAACTATAACATGCATAATCTTGACAAGACATTGATGGAGTTACATGAGCCATTTAAAAGTCCTGAATAGAACATCAAGAAGGATCCTACCCCCAATATTCTAATGGTAGAAAAAGGGAAAGGTTTTAATAAACAAGGCAAAGGCAAAGGTAAGGGTAAGGGTAAAGGCAAAGGCCCATCCAAACCTAAACATGAAACTAAGCCTAAGTATGGTCCTTCTTAAGATGTTGTTTGTTTCCGCTTTCAGGAGCCTGGACATTGGAAGAGGAACTATAAAAAATACTTGGAAGAACTGAAAAGGAAGAAGGGAAGTGAGACTTCTGATTCAGGTATTTATTTTATTGAAGTAAATGTTACTACTTTTAATTCTACTTCGTGGGTATTAGATACCGGCTGCTGTTCTCATATTTGTGGAAATGTGCAGGGACTAAAGAGAAGTAGAAAACTGGCAAAAAGTGAAGTGGACCTACGTGTAGGCAATGGAGCAAGAGTTGTTACTTTAGTTGTAGGAACAATCCAATTGTCTTTACTTTCTGGCATGATTTTAGAACATAATAATTGTTATTATGTACCTACTATAAGCAGAAACATCATTCCTATTTCTATATTGGATATGGATGGTTTTAATTTCATTATTAAGAACAATTGTTGTTCCTTTAATCATAATGAAATGTTTTATGGAAATGCTCAATTACAAAATGGTTTGTATGTTCTAAATCTTGAAATACTTATTTATAATATAAATGCTAAAAGAATTAAATCCAATGACTTAAATCCTACCTTCTTATGGCATTGTCACTTAGGCCATATAAATGAGAATCGCATTCATAAACTCCATAAAGATTGAATTTTGAATTCATATGATTTAGAATCATATGATATTTGTAAATCTTGTTTATTGGTAAAGATTACAAAAGCCCATTTTACTAGCACAAATGAAAGGGCTTCAGATTTATTGGGACTCATACATACTGATGTGTATGGACCATTAAATGTAATAGTCAAAGGAGGAGTTCAGTACTTCATTACATTTACGGATGATTTTAGTAGATATGGTTATGTTTATTTGATGAAACATAAGTTTAAATCTTTTGAAAAGTTCAAAGAATTCAAGAACGAGTTACAAAATTAACTTGGAAAGATGATCAAAGCTCTTTGATAAGATCAAGGAGGAGAATATCTAAGCCAAGAATTTAAAGATCATCTTAAAGATTGTAGAATAGTTTCACAACTAACTCCTCTAGGAACACCTCAATGGAATGGTGTATCTGAAAGGAGAAATTGTACTTTATTAGATATGGTTCGATCGATGATGAGTCTAACAAATCTTCCAATATCCTTTTGGGAATATGCACTAGAAATAGTTGTCTTCATTTTAAACAAAAGTTCATCTAAATCGGTAGGAAAGACACCATATTAGATGTGGACAGGAAAGGTTCCTAGTATGTCTTTTCTCAAGATTTGGGGTTTCCATGTTATGTTAAAAGACTTATTTATGATAAGCTTGGTCCCAAATCGGATAAATGCTTCTTTGTTGGGTATCTTAAGGAAACCAAGAGATACTAACTTTACAACCCAACTGAGAACAAAGTGTTTGTTTTTAGGAATGGTGTCTTTTTAGAAAGAGAGTTTCTTTCTAAAGGAACCAATGAGAGTAAAATCGATCTTGGAGAAATATCATAACTTCAGGTCGAAGGACCATTACATCATTATCAATATGAGAATTATTTATGACACATAGCATAATGCTCCATGTAGAATTCTCATGGTGGGTCTGTCCAGTACACTGTTTTTTAACATAGTACCTATGTATCAACTTAATATATCTTGTATATATTTATGACCAATAAGATGTGGTCATCAGTCAATCCACATACTAGTCTCAATGTATTATTGTTGTCCCACTAACAATAATACTCGACTAGGGACATTTAAAAATAATGATATGTATATATAACATACTTATACGATCTCATATTCAAGTCACATACTTGAATCCATATAATTAATATCATTTTTCTAAGAACATTTATTATGTTAACATTTATATAACGCAGTAAATAAAATATAATAAAAGAAATTATCATTTAACCAAAACATAACATAAATATAGTGTCACAATCATTACATAATTGGCCACTGGGGTATACACTCCAACATCATGGTCATCCTATTTCAACTGAAGCTCCTTGCCCATACATTGCACCACCTCAATATATGTCATGCCATAATTATGGTGATTTTGTTGGAGTGTATGCCCTAGTGGCCAATTATGTAATGATTATGACACTATATTTATGTTATGTTTTGGCTAAATGATAATTTCTTTTATTATGTTTTATTTACTGCATTATATAAATGTTAACATAATAAATGTCCTTAGAAGAATGATACTAATTATATGGATTCAAGTATGTGACTTGAATATGAGATCATATAAGTATGTAATGTATCATTATTCTTAAATGTCCCTAGTCGAGTATCATTGTCAGTGGGACAACAATAATACATTGAGACTAGTATGTGGATTATCACATAGTTGACTAACACTTAATAGTTTGTGTTTTAAGCCATCAACTAGTGATACTTATGTAAAGATGAAATCTCCATGTTCAACATTGCAATAGCCCTTTGTATGACTTTTGTTGTCATCTCCAAAGCTTACCTTAGGGCCATTCCTTTTTTTCATACTATAGAAGCAGGGACTTGTCTCCAATCATGCGCCTTGAACATCCACTATCCAAGAACCATGATCTCATTTTTTTCCCCTGCACAGTAAGAATAACTAGTTAGACCTTTTGGGACTCAGACTTTCTTGGGTCTTTTCTCACTAGTTTTGGATTCAAGACTAGATACAGATGGAGTTGATTGTCTTTTAAAATTTGTGACTTTTAATGGACAATCATTAGTCTTGCTTCTAGGAGGAGAGAGATTGTCAAGATTATTACATTCATAGTTATTGCAAAGATGATTAGACCTATCTAAAGGTGATTTAGATTTAGCTATCTTTGTTGGCTCAGTCTCCTCTTTAGGAACTCTATTTTTACTCCTACAGTATATGACAATGTGGTTGAGATTACCACATATATGACATATTTTCCTAAGAACATCAACCATTCTAGCATAATTAGTATACATATTAATGTCTATCTTCTCATTCCTATTTCTTTTACCACTACTAGACTCCAATGGTATTTCTTCCTTAGACTCTGCCAATTTCTCTAGTCTCTTGTTTAGGTGAGTCTTTGTCATGAAACCTATGTTCAATCTCTTAGAGGGACTCTTTTCATCAACATTCACTGAGTTTTGATCTTTCTTGGGAGAAGCAATGATTGGTTGATTTTGAGTATTGATGAACTTAAGTTCATTGATATGTGAGATAAAACTAATCATTTTAATAGGAATTGACTTGTGAGTCTTGGAGCTAGCAATTTCCTCATTTTCTTCAATTACTGGTTTCTTTCTTAGGTAGTTATCATACCTTAGACCAGATTTTTGACCTACCATTTGACTTTCTACCAAGTTTGACAGCTTTTTAGAGGATTAATTCCATTGTTTTATCTTAGCCTGTTCAAACTCAAGTTGTTCGACTTAATATTCCTTCTTTTTCAAAGCATCAATCATATGATGAGCTTTATCCAGTTCTAACTTAATAGTGTCAAATTGTACTTGTCTCTCTTTAAGAAATTTATTTCTTTTTGAGATTGGTCATGTGATTCTTTGATTCTGGCATGTTCAATTGTTAATGATCTAAAGCTAACATGCAAATTAGACATATTTTTTTGTATGCTTTCTATACTAGATGTATCAATTAGATTAAGCATATTAAATTTCTGAGTTGCATCACACACCTTCGAAGAATCACTTGGCTCATCAGTTTGATCCATCAAGGCAAAGTTGACAATTTCTTCATCAGAATCACTACCAACCCAGCCTTTGCCTTTAGTATTCAAGGCCTTACTCTTTGATTTATACTTCTTGTCAATGAGGTCATTACTTGATTTCCTATTCTTTTCATCCTTAGATCTATCAGTTAATCTAGGCTTCTTGCACTCATTAGCAAAGTGCCTTAACACATCACAGTTGTAGCATCTAATCTTTTTTTTGTCAAAGGTCATATTTTGACCTTCTCTTTTTGGGTTAAGTTTCCTTGACGATATTCTTTCTTTCCTACTAACTATGAATTTCTTGAACTACTTCACCATGAAGGCCATGAATTCCTCCATGTCATCATCAGTGTTAGATTCAGATTCTTCTTTAATAGAGCTGGCAATGTACAATTCATCATCAAGCTCCTTATGAGACATCTTAGTCTCAACCATTAATGTAGCTCCTTTGTCCCTGTTGTGCATTATAGAGTATGTTCATCACCTTAGCATCTTTTAACACTTGTACCTTGTTTTCAGCAGTGTAATCACTTTCAGGTGTAAGTTCAAAGTGCTAAGACATTACTATTCCATCCACTCTTTTTGCATGAACAAATTTTCTTGGTTGATATAGACCCTCTTCAATTTTTTCAATGTAATCAGCGTCAGTAGCTCTCAAGTGCATATACATCTTTTGTTTCTAGATTGGATATTCCTCTCTCTTTAATACTAGAATTCTGGTTCCACATCATGGTTCCTAGCATAACTCATCATGTTGGAGCTGCTTCCTTCGTTGTTGGCCATCTTTGGATCTATTAACTTGAATTTAGTTAACTCTGTAAATTCAATTATAGTTGCTGATTCTGAATTGATAATTCATCTTCTTGTTCTATTCTGAATCATAATTCAGCTTCATGTTCTATTCGATAATATAATTCTATTTACAATCTGAATAGCTACACTAATTCAATAAAAATACTTCTGGTATATTTCCTAACTAGCTTCATTTTCAACACAACTTCTTTGTCCATGCTGAAATCAACTTTATTTGAATTAGAACTCTTTATTCTATCAGGGAATAATCTTAGTCTCTTATGGCTTCAACAACAGTCTCTGGTAGAATATTGCTTAGTCTCTGATAGGCTTAGCTGTAGTTTCTGTTAGATATAAATGATGACGATGATGTTTAGAGAATAAATTTGCAACTATAAATACTCAAGGTATTCTATAAACCTTAGTATATTTGCACGAGTTTTGCATCCACTGATGGTCGACTTAGTCATCAGGGAATGAACTTCACTGCACTGGGTGAGTCATCAGTGTTTACTTAAATGGACTCGACAATGTCAAGGAATGACTGTTGTTAGTTAAAAAGATAAATATTCCGCACAACAGACATTCCAGGAAAAGCCAACAAAGTATCGATGATTAAAAGGATAAGTATTTTTAAGAGGCATCAGTAAGAAGAACTCATCAGGGGAACCCGTCAGGCGATGACCTCGTCAGGGGAAGCCGTCAGGCGATGACCTCGTCAGGGGAAGCGTCAGGCGATGACCTCGTCAGGGGAAGCCATCAGGCGATGACCTCATCAGCGAAAGCCATCAGGGAACTCATCAGGGGATGGCCTAGTCAGGGGAAGCCAGTAGGGGAAGGCATCAGGGGATGACCTCGTCAAGAGAACCCATTAGGGGAACCCATCGGGGGAAACACTCTTGTGTCCAGACTTTGGCGACAGCATACCTCCCGACGAGTTTGGCAATAGTCATCTTTTTATTCATTGACAAAGAGTTTGGCGATGGTTAACACTGACTTTGGTGACAGTCATGTTTATTCACTGACGATGGCGATGACTAAGATTGCTCGACAAGTTTGTGTTAGAGTGTATGCCCTAGTGGCCAATTATGTAATGATTGTGACACTATATTTATGTTATGTTTTGGTTAAATCATAATTTCTTTTATTATGTTTTATTTACTGCATTATATAAATGTTAACATAATAAATGTCCTTAGAAAAATGATATTAATTATATGGATTCAAGTATGTGACTTGAATATGAGATCATATAAGTATGTTATATATACATATCATTATTCTTAAATGTCCCTAGTTGAGTATTATTGTTAGTGGGACAACAATAATATATTGAGACTCGTATGTGGATTGACTGATGGCCACATCTCATTGGTCATAAATACATACGAGATATATTAAGTTGATGCATAGGTACATGTTAGAAAAAATTGTACTGGACAAACCCACCATGAGAATTCTACATAGAGCATTATGTTATGTGTCATAAGTAATTCTCATAGTGACAATGATGTAATGGTCCTTTGACCTGAAGTCATGACATTTCTACATAAGGAGTTATGCGTTTTGACATTATCAAAAGTCACCTTTAACGAGTGAACGATAAAGGTGATTGTTGGATGCATAATGAGTTATGTGAGAAATGGGAATGATGTAGATGGAATTTACCCTCCTATAAATTAGGGATGATATTTATAGGCCTCTTGATTGAGTGAGATTATGAAATGCATGGCCGTGCTCAAATAGAGATTTGTTTCATATAGTCTACTCATTGATCAAGAAAACTGAGATTAAATTGTGAAGAGGATGACACATCCATGCCTTGAATTTAATCTTAGATATCAAGGTTAAAAGGATTAAATTACATTAAAACATTGATCACGAAAAGGTTGCATCAAATCAACGACTTTATGTTACTTGGGTAACAGTGATGTATTACTAGATGCCACTCACTGTTTATAATTTTATAATATGATTTAAAATTATTGTCAACGTAATAATAACCTACTGGGTCACAAACTAAGAACATTCATTAAGGAGATATAATTTAAATGTCAGTGATTTTAATATATTAATAAGATTGATTTTATTTAAATCATGGTTTTAAATTATATGTATGTAATCTGTATAAATATATTAGAGTCCCTTAGAAGAAAATACGAATATATATTTATTTGACATATATATTAATTAAGTAAGACTTGATTAAAATATATAATAAATATAAAATTTGGATTTTATTCTCCTAATCAGATTAGGGTTTGGAATTACTCTATACACAACTATAAATAGGATATATCAGTTGTTCTCTTAGAGAGATATACGTTTTCTAAAACCCTAGCCGCTCATCAGAGAGAGACTAAAGTTAAGAGAGAGAGAGAGAGAGAGATTTAGCAGCTAGTACTGCAATTCTCCTTGCTTCTGATCATGAGACGATTAGTGGGGTGTTCGTGTGGATACCGTAGAGGCGTCGTCCAGTTGGATTGCGTTAAAGATTCGAAAACATTCAACACCTTCATCAAAACTTCGGATCCAGCAGGCTTAATCGGTAAAATCTTAAACCATCTGTATTAAATTGTTTCGCATGGATTCTCGGGTTAGGGTTTCGTTTTTTTTTAAATCGTTTTTTTTATTCCGCTGCGTTTTATTTGTCGAAACCCAATAGTTTGGTGACGACAAAAGATCAAGTCGTTAGTGGAACCCTTCGGTGGATAACATGCAGGTCACAACAGTAGTGGATGAATAAAGCACTGATCAACTCTCCATCAGGGCTTGACATCAGTGGATAAAGAAGAACTGATCAAGTTGCCTTCAGTAACTTGTCATCAGTGGATCCAGAAGCACTGATCAAGTCGACATCAAGGCTTGACATCAGTGGATCGTTATAACCTAACTCACGCGTCATTAGGACTGACATACAAATCATTGATACTTGGCATGGAAGCAAGGGGTATAACTGGAAAGATATTTCTTAAAGTTTGGTTATCCAATAACAACTCTCGAGCATTAAATACATGTAGATCAGGGGATGAAAAAGAAGCAAGAAAAGCAAACAGCAGTCTAACACACCACTCCTAAAGGACAATGATGTGACATAATTGCGGCTATGTTAAAAAAGCAGCATGTCCAGCACGTGGATTCACCAACTAATCTGCCATACAAAAAGAAAGAGTTGTTACACAGAAAACTAAGAGAAAAAACAAGAAGCCACACAACAAACATTAGAAGGAAACTTTTTAATAGATCTGAAGATATATTCAAAGAAAATAAGTAGCTAGTGAGTGTGGAAAAAGAAGCTGTAATTTTATTACAGAGAAGCTATAATTTTATTACAGAGAAGCTATAACTCTTTACAGAATTTGTAGCTAATTAATCATGATTGTGATTAAACAGATTTCCAAAAAAACATCAAGTTTTAATACAACTATTTTAACTTGAATGCTTGTGTATTCATTTTAATGTCAGTTAGGTTTTTCTGACCTTGTAGCTATTCCAGCCGTGATTAACAAGTTTTTAAAGAGCAAAAAGTTTGTAGTATTTGTATTCAACCCCACCCCCCTACAAACAAACACTTGAGCTTATTTTGTTCTAACAATTGGTATCAGGGACTAATAGCAGATTACACTTGCTAAAAGATCTTGAACAATGACCAACAAACCTAGAAATAGTAATGTCCCCATGTTTGAAAATCTAGAGATATAACTTAACAAGAATAGAAATCTCCTTGAATGTGCCATTAAGAGAGAAGAATGGACCTCTAAAAAGCTTAAAGAAAAGGAGGAGTAAATATCCTGGACAAAAAAACATGGAATACTCTATTAGGGGAAAGTCCATCAGGGAATAACTTAAATTCTGATTTGAGTACAAATACAGGGGGAGTTTTCTCAGAAGCTGGTAGCGCATACTTAGGGGGAGGAAATGAAGATCATTCAAATTCATCTAGACTTCTTCCTCAGAAGAAATGGTCAAGGAATCATCCAATATAATTGATTATTGGTGATCCAAATCAAACAGTGCAAACTAGAAGAGTCACATCAAATAAATGCCTATATGTTTGTTTTCTCTCTCAAATTGAACCAAAGAAAGTTGAAGAAGCCTTACAAGATGCTGATTGGATTATGGTAATGCAGGAGGAATTAAACCAATTTAAGAGAAATCAAGTGTGGAAGCTGGTGTCTAGGCCAACAAATAGAACTATTATTGTCACCAAGTGGGCATTCAGGAATAAGATGGATGAACCTGACACTGTCATAAGAAACAAGGCAAGGCTAGTGACAAAGGGATATCTACAAGAGAAAGGTATTGACTTTCATGAAACCTTTGTTCCAGTTGCCTGACTTGAGGCTATCAGAATTTTCTTAGCCTATGCAGCACATTCAAATTTCAAGGTCTATCAAATGGATATGAAAAGTGCATTTCTCAATGGGAAATTAGAACAGGAGGTGTATGTCCAATAACCTCCAGGATTTGAAAATTCTAAGTTCCCAAATCATGTCTTCAAGCTAGAGAAAGAACTTTATGGATTGAAGCAAGCTCCTATAGTTTGGTATGACACACTGTCTAAGTTTTTAGTGGAAAACAAGTTCACAAGAGGTATCATTGACAAAACCTTGTTCTTTAGACAACACCAAGGTTATCTTATCTTGGTGCAAATTTATGTTGATGATATCATCTTTGGATCCACTAATACTAAGTTGTGTGAAAAGTTCTCCAAGCTCATGCAAAGTAATTATGAAATGAGCATGATGGGTGAGTTGTCTTATTTTTTGGGACTTCAAGTTAAAAGTCGCCAATGATGGGTTTTACATTCATCAGTCAAAATATGCCAAAGAACTTCCCAAGAAATTTGATATGGAGGACTCAAAAGTAGCAAAGATACCTATGGCCATATCAAACAAGTTTGACCTTGACAAGAATGGAAAAAAAGTTGACCTAAAGACTTATAAGGGAATGATTAGTTCACTGTTGTACTTGACAACAAGTAGGCCTGATGTTATGTTTGCAACAAGCCTTTGTGCAAGATATCAAGTTGATCCAAGAGAGTCCTATCTCATTGCTGTGAAGAGAATCTTGTGGTATATCAAGGGCACTGCAAATTTGGGGCTTTGGTATCCAAATGAGTTTAGTTTTGAATTAATTGGATATTCTGATGCTGACTTTGGAGGATGCAAAATTGACAGAAAAAGTACCATAGGGAGCTGCCAATTTCTGGGTGGAAGGCTTGTGTCTTGGTTCAACAAAAAGCTGCATTCTATTTCCACATCTATTGTTGAGGCTGAATATATTGAAGCTGAAAGTTGCTGTCCACAAATCTTGGGGATGAGAAATTAGTTAATGGACTATGGCCTAACATACAACAAAATTCCAATCCTTTGTGACAATACAAGTGCCATAGCCATTGCTGACAATTCTGTGCAGCACTCTAGAACTAAGAACATAGAAATCAGATATCATTTTATCAGGGAACATGTCATGAATGGGAAAATTGAACTACATTTTGTGCCAACAAACAAGCAACTAATAGACATCTTCACCAAGGCTCTGTTAGAGTGTATGCCCTAGTGGCCAATTATGTAATGATTGTGACACTATATTTATGATATGTTTTGATTAAATGATAATTTTTTTTATTATGTTTTATTTACTGCGTTATATAAATGTTAACATAATAAATGTCCTTAGAAAAATGATACTAATTATATGGATTCAAGTATGTGACTTGAATATGAGATCATATAAGAATGTAATGTATCATTATTCTTAAATGTCCCTAGTCGAGTATCATTGTCAGTGGGACAACAATAATACATTGAGACTAGTATGTGGATTAACTAATGGTCATATCTCATTGGTCATAAATATATACGAGATATATTAAGTTGATACATAAGTACATGTTAGAGAACATTGTACTGGACAGACCCACCATGAGAATTCTACATGGAGCGTTATGCTATGTGTCATAAGTAATTCTCATAGTGACAATGATGTAATGGTCCTTCGACCTGAAGTCATGACATTTCTACATAAGGAGTTATGCGTTTTGACATTATCAAAAGTCACCTTTAACCGGGTGGACGATAAAGGTGATTGTTGGATGCATAATGAGTTATGTGAGAAATGGGAATGATGTAGATGGAATTTAACCCTCCTATAAATTAGGGGGTGATATCTATAGGCCTCTTGATTGAGTGAAACTATGAAATGCATGGTCATGCTCAAATAGAGATTTGTTTCATATAGTTTACTCATTGATCAAGAAAATTGAGATTAAATTATGAAGAGGATGACACATCCATGCCTTGAATTTAATCTTAGATATCATGGTTAAAAGGATTAAGTTACATTGAAACATTGGTCACGAAAGGTAACGTCGAATCTATGACTTTATTATTACTTGCGTAACAGTGATGTATTACTAGATGCCGCTCACTGTTTATAATTTTATAATATGATTTAAAATTATTGTCAACGTAATAATAACCTACCGGGTCACACACAAAGAACATTCGTCAAGGAGATATAATTTAAATGTCAATGATTTTAATATATCAATAAGATTGATTTAATTAAATCATGACTTTAAATTATATACATATATATT
>CM025783.1:50760718-50778826 GCA_014636745.2 Centella asiatica
ATATATATATATATATATATATATATATATTAATTAAGTGAGACTTGATTGAATATATATATCTAATAAATATAAAATTCGGATTTTAATTCTCCTAATTAGATTAGGTTTTGGAATTACTCTATAAAAGGCTATATATACATGATATATCAACAATTCTCTCTAACTTACGTTTCAAGTATTCTAAGAACCCTAGTCACTCATAAGAGATAAACTAGAATTAAGAGAGATAGAGAAAAGAGATATATATCAAACAGCTAGTACTGTAACTCTTCTTGTTCGAATCGTAAGACGGTTCGTGGGTGTTCGTGTGGATACCGTAGAGACGCTGTCCAGTTGGATTACGTTAAAGATTTGGAGACGATCAACACCTTCACCAAAACTTCAGATTCGCACTTTTAATCGGTAAAAACTTAAACTATCTGTATTAAATTGTTTCGCATAGATCCTTGGGTTTGGGTTTCATTTTCTTTTTATTTTAAATCGTATTTTTCCGCTGTGTTTGATGATACGAAACCTAACAGGCTCTAGATGAGGCTACCTTCAACAATTTGGTGGAAGAGTTGGGTATGGTGAATTATGTGAAATGATCTATTCATCTTGATAAGGTTGTGCCAGACAAGCTGTTGGAGTGATTTATTCAATCAAGTACTTTGGTACTAAAATCCCTTACTACTTATATTATTCCCTGATAATTAAATCCGTGTGTGTTTATATGTTTTATAAGTTATATGCTTTGGTGGCTGTGAGTGGACCAACAAAGCCACAAACAGTTTCATCAAAGAAGTCTTACAAGGTTGAGATGACAAGTACAGAAGAAATCATCAAGGCCCTTAAGAAGACCACAGAGAAGATAAATCTGGTAAAGGGTACAAATAACAAAGAAATTCTCCATGTTTTCTTGAAAGATGGAGAATCTCTGAAGTTTGAAAATCCAGCCTTGGAGGGACAAAAAAAAGAAGACCTGGAGTGGTTGCTGACTGTTGTGCTTGAGACTTCTGATCTCAACATGAAACTTCGAAGCCAGATTCAAAAGGTGATGAAGGTGAAGCATAAGGTGGATACTGTATCGGAAGCTAATCCTAAACCTCTAGGATTATGGTATGAGACTTTTCATGGAGAGAAAGTCTTCTTTGATTACAACAGAGATATTAATAGTGTCAGTGAGCGACATATTGAAGGATTTATCAGTTTGCTCAAGGATGCTACAGAAGAAATTGAGTTGGTGCTGAAAAAGCTATTGATAGACAGACTGAAGTTGCTGAGGAAAAACAGAAAAGAAAGGTTGGAGTTGTTAAAGAAAAAATGAGGTAAACTTGTTGTGTTGGAGTTGTTTGTTAAAAATAAGCTGTGATTTTTTTTTTAAGCTAGACTTATAGATTTTAACCTGAGTCTTGGTGGAAGCTGAACAACAGATCAAAGATCTTAGTTCAGAATACATTTGTAGTTAGCAATTCTTTATTCTTTTTCTAAGTAATTGTAATGTTGAGTTTTGACATCATCATTAACCTTGAAATTATGCTTATCATTCTGATATTCATAATTAGGGGTAGATTGTTAGGTTTTAGAACATTTGATTATGATTGTCTTTAGATTACTTAGAGTACAAATGTATAGAAAGTGTTAATTAGTAACACTGAAGTTTTGTAGCTAGCAGTTATCTCTTTGTTTGTAATTCATTCATTCTTTGTAAAGAGATATAAATGTTTCTTATTTGTAAGTAACTGCTGGAATAGTGTATCGAAGCTTCAGAAAGTCAAGATGTGTATTTGATTCGTTAGAGTTTACAAAAAGGCTTATCGGAGACTAGGAGAATTGGTCAGAGACTAAAAAGATTTTATCTGTCAGAGACTAGTTTTGCCTATCAGAGACTAAGACTTACGTCATCAGAGACTAAGTCTAAAGGAGTCGGAGACTAAAGCTTACGTCATCGGAGTCTAAGGATAAAACTATCAGAGACTAAGCTGACGTTATCGGAGACTAAGCGTTAACGCGTCAGAGACTAAATAATTCTATTGGAGACTACACAAGCTAACGTCATCAGGAACTAAATGCACCAGAGACTAGTAATGACGTCACCAGAGATTAAATATGAAGCATAAGGGACTAATTGTGATTTATTTCCTGAAAGATACAGAGTTCGAATTAAAAAGGAATGTCTTCCACGTAAAGCAAGATATTATTGAAGACGTAGCTGGTAAGGAAACTAATCAGAAATCTGTTCCTATCAAAAAGGAAAGATTGTATTTGATTCGAATAAGGAAGTTGAATTTTATTCAGAATAGGAACTGAGTTAATGGTAATTCAGTATAGAGAGAAGCTGTAATTAGGTTTACAGAGAATTGTAATTTGAAGTTGTATAGGTTTTTCATAGTTTTGTATCTTTTCCTATACAGAATAGAAAAGAAGCTGATGATCAAATTTTGTTATGATTGTTAGAATTTGTAATCAATTGTAAAATCAATATAGCAATTGTTTATAAGTTAATTTGAGTTTTTGTTCTTTATATTCCGCAAGAAAGTTTAATTTCTTAAAGAACAAGAAATTTGAATAGTATTCAAAGAACTTGTATTCAACCCCCTCTTCTACAAGTTCTCGGCATCTCACTGGGAAAACACAAGGCCATATTCTCATAGCAAACAATAAACGAGGAAGTGATTTATGACCTATAGAGCAACGCTAAACTCATACACTCTTCTTCCAACCCTAGTAAGTCAAGTCCATCTCTTTTTCTATGAAAGGACACAAAGGTAAGATCTCTCCTTCTTATCTAAATACAACACTAGATTTGCCTAACTTAGAGTTTGTGGAAATTCCCTCAGACTCAGAGTTGTTAAAATTTTTGATAGGACTAGGCTATAAAACTAAAAGCCTTTAGGCCCTTAAGTTCAAAGACTTAAAAAGGACTAATGTCAATAGAGAACTATCTTATCTGTTTGACACAATTACAAAAGTTTTCTCTGGCAAGTCTAGTAATTTTGAAGTCATCACATCACTTACACTTAAAATAGCTTATGCCATGATAAATAATGTTCACATAAATATAGACAAGCTTATTTTTGATGACTTAGTTGTAAAATTAGGTGAGAAAACCTCAAGGAAACCCAAGGTTTATTATGTTAGATTTCTTAGTATGCTCGTTAATGCTCAATTGTCTAACATTTCTATTGAGAATAATGATATGACAATCCAGTGCTTCAAGCAAACCAAAAGATTGTTCATAGAAATCAGCAAGAACTTAGCATACACGAATAAGCCATTTGTGCTTCCACAACACATGTCACATGTAATCTCTGCACCCCAATCCTCTTCTCAAACTTCTATTTCTTCAATTTCTACTACTGTGACTAAGAATCCTACCACTTCTCAGTCTACTCAAGTAGTACAACCTTCTTCTGTACATCAAATTGAAAACATCCCAGCCCTTAGTCTCTCAAAAGACTAAGGGTACTAAAAGAAAAACCACAGAAGAAACCACAACTATTGAGGGGGAGACAGGAGAGCGAGTGGTTAGCCCTAGGGAGAAGAAGATGATGAAGCAGGCCAAGAGAGACGCCCCTAAGCCAGGCTAGACAGTATCCTCCCAAAAGGATGCTGACATTGATATGAAACAACACACATTTCTAACTGTTTCCTCCCAAAATGATTCAGTTATTGAATATAGTCCTCTAGGGACAAAAGTGAGTGAGACACATACACTAACCTTAGGCCCTGATGAAACTCTTATCAGGGTCTCTGAGAGCCATTTGTAGAAAACTGACACAATGAGTGCACACACTAGCTCCATATCTCAATTTTTTGATGGATCCCCTCGACATTCTGTGATCCAACCAACACTCCCATCTACACCTTTTCCTTCTTTCTCTCTTCCTCACATTTCTTCAGATGTCATGACACAAACTCTAAGCGTCATGATATTCGATCCTCCACTTTCTCACATCATGGAGGAGCCAATTCGAAATGATTTAGTGATTGAGAATCAAGATTTATTAATGTGTGATTCTTTCCTTAATGATCCAATCACTAATGATCAATCAGGGGATATAAGTAACACTATAAATATTTCTTCTCAAAGTACCCATACTCTTCCAATTCTACATACAACTTTATCTCCTTTTTATACTCAACTCTCATTTGTGGACACTTTTGTTGTAGATGCCTTACTAACCCTGTCCACAGTTGATGAGAACATAGCTCGTAGGAGCCCTATTAGGACTACACTGAGTGAGGATGTGAGAATACTTAGTGAAGAGAAGTAAGGTTAAACCTCCAAAAGGACCTTGGCACAAGGAGAGATTGAGAGTTCTACTTTAGATGGCAAAGAAAACGGAGAGGAAAAGAGTGATTCCTTAGAAAGCCAAGAAAAAAGAGAGCTTGTGGGAAGCAAGGATGAGATCCTTCAAAATAAAGAGCAAAGAGAAATTCCTGCAACATCCAAACTTACGAATGTAAATAATACTAGTTCTTCCTCTAGTGATAAGGTCTGACTTCATCATAATGACATACGTAGTCAAGCATAAATCTTTTATCTGTGAGGGTTCAGTTACCGATGCCTCAGTTTCCGTTCCCTATCATTTCTAGTCCTGAGGTGCCAGGAAAATGCATCTCGCTAGCCTTTAGTTACCTACATGGATATACTTTACAAGTATGGGGTGAGAAGAAATTAAGTCTTTTTTTATATATCCGTATAGGATTTACCTTAGCGTGTTAGTGAATTTGAATAGCTAACATCAACCCAAAAATGTTTGATTCTAGTACAACATTTTTCACGTACATCAGATCAATGGATCGCACGTTACTTATCTTTGAAGATATTGAACTTGAATGGGATATAACATAACAATGGATACTTACGTATATCGGATGAATAATAATATGTATTAAATGAAAAAAAATAGAGTAAGTATATACTTGCCTTCGTCCTTAGCTATTTTTAAATCAAATCACTTGTGAGTGAAAGACTCTGTAAAACATGTAACAATACATAACATGAGAAATTCATGTCTTGAATATAGATATAAGAATGCACATATGTGATGTCCTTATATCTTTAATGTTTTAATTTGACATCTGAAATGTTGGGGTTTATCAATCAATTATTATTATCTTTAGTGATATAAAAAAATATAAATATTTTACACCTTAAACCTAGACTGCACGTCAGTGGATAGTCATCGAGGCGTAATAGTGGTCATCAGGGGATAAGGTGACCATCAAGGGATGTGACATGGCCGTCAGGGGATGAAATTTGTTCGTGAGGGGATGATTTACCAGTCAGGGGATAAATTACCAATCATGGGATGAAATTTGTTCATTAGGGAATGATTTACCCGTAAGGGGATAAATTACCCATCAGGAGATAATTTGTTCATCGCCTAACTCAACAAAACTAGCGTCAAACTCTACATAAAGTGCCAAACTCATAGATAATCCATTTGACTAGCGCCAAAGTCACTTGACTAGTGCCAAACTCGTCGACAATCCATTTGACTACCGCCAAAGTCACTTAGCTGTCGCCAAACTCTTTTGGCTATCACCAAACTTACTTGGTTGTCATAAAACTTGTCGCTACGTGCTTCAATGCTTAATTCTGAACAATAATGCCAAAGTATACCTTAGTGGATAATATCATCAGGGGATAATTTTACTCATCAGTGGATAATTATCCTTCGATGACTAAATTAACTCATCAGTGGATAATTATCCTCCGATGACTAAATTAACTCATCAGTGGATAATTATCCGCCGATGACTAAATTAACCCATAGGTGGATATACCTAACTTATCAGAGACTAAGTTAAATTTTCTCTCTGTTATAGAGGATGACTTTTTCATTCATTAATTGTTAGGTTTTATAAACATTTGATGATGATTGTTCTTAGAATACTTAGGAATTCTAATGTATAGAAAAGTGTTGGTTTGTAACACTTTAGTATTGTAGCTAGCAGTAGTATCTCTTGTTTGTAAATTAGTCATTATAATAAAGAGATAGATTTATTTCATTTGTATGTACTGCTGGAATACTTGTTGAGGTTGTTCAACAAGTTGTTTTAAATTTATTAGTCCTTCGGAGATTGAATTTGGCTTGTCGGAAACTAAGGGAAAAGTCCACCAGAGACTAAGTTTCTGTTCATCAGAGATTGGACTTTGCCCATCGGAGATTGAAGAATCCTTCATAGGAGATTAAAGTTTTGTTCATCAGAGATTGAAGGATTGGTCATCGGAGATTAAAGCTTACGTCATCGGGGATTGGAACTAAAGAGTCAGAGACTAATGCTGACGTCATCAACGACTAACACAATACCTCGGAGATTAAAAGCTGACGTCACCAACGACTAAAGCCAAAGCATTGGAGATTACTCGAAGTGATCGGGGACTAATTAAAGAAGCCATCGGAGACTAGTCGAGGACTTAATCACTGATGGAATTAGAGTTCAAATCAAAGAAGGAAAGTCTTCCATGAACACGTAGACCTGAATGAAGACGTAGCTGACAAGGAAACTTGTTAGGATCCTTTCAATTGGAAAGTTTGTATTTGATTTGAATTAGGAAACTAGGTTTTTGGTAACTTAGTTTTAGAAGCTGTAATTATAAAATTATAGAATAGCAATACAAAAGAGAAGAGAATTTTCATAGAGTTGTATTCTCTCAACATACAGAATAGAAGCTGACGATCAAAGCTTGTTTTGATTGTTAGAAACTTGTAATCAATTGTTAAATCAAATAAAGGCAATTGTTTATAGAGGTTTGATTGTGTTTTTTACATTCCGCAGAAAAGTTTAATTTCTTAAAGAACAGTCAATCGAAAAGAATTCAAAGAACTTGTATTCAACCCCCCCTTCTACAAGTTCTAGGTCATCTCACTGGGAAAACAATTGGTATCAGAGCCTTTAATTGAAAATACTCAATTAACAAGATTCTGAGATGGCCAACAATGACGAATCAAGCAGCTCAAGCATGATGATGTATACTGGAGGACGTGATGGTGGAACCAGGATCCCTATTCTGAAGAGGGATGAATATCCTATGTGGAAACAAAAGATGATCATGCACTTGAAAGCAAACGATCCTGACTACATGGCCAGGATTGAGAAGGGTCCATATCTACCCAGGAAATTTGTTCCTGCAAAAACTGTTGATGGATCTGTGGTTGCTGAACACTTTGAACTTGCCTCAGAGAATGAGTATACCAATGAGGACAAGTTACAAGTGTTGAAAGATGCTAAAGTGATGAACATACTTTACAATGGAATAGACAAACATATGTTCAATAGCATCATCAATTGCACGACATCTAAACAAGTCTGGGACACCATCAAGGTCCTATGTGAGGGGACTGATCAAGTCAGGAAGAACAGGCGTTCACTATTGACTCAACAATATGAGTTCTTTCAAGCAAAGCCTAATGAACCAATCACGTCAATCTATAACAGGTTCAATTCTTTGCTTAATGACTTGACCATACTTGGTAAGACATATGATAATGAAGATGTCAATACCAAGTTCATGAGAGCCCTCCCTCCTAGCTGGGATCCAAAGACTACTGCAGTTAGGGAGGCTCATGATATGGAAGTCCTCACACTGGATAGACTCTACGGCAACCTCAAGACATATGAACTTGAAGTAGAGCAGTGTCATCGCATGCATGGCAGGGAAAAAGGAGTTGCGTTGATGGTTGAGACAAATAAGTTTCAAGAGAAGCTAGAGAACGAAGATTCCAACACCAGTTCGACTGATAATGAAGAAGAATTGGACTCTGATGATGACATGGAGGAGTTCATGGCATTTATGGTCAAGCAGTTCAAGAAATTCAAGGCTGGAAGGAAAGGGAGAAAGTTCTCTAGGAAGCCTAACCCAAAGAGAGAAGGTCAAACTGTGACCTTCGACAAGAAGAAGATTCGATGCTACAATTGTGATGGGTTAGGGCATTTTGCCAATGAGTGCGAGAAGCCTAGGTTTACTGATGGACCTAAGGAAGAGAGATCAAGGAAGAAGGGGAACTTTGCTGAAAAGAAATTCAAGCCTAAGAGCAAAGCCTTGATCATGGAAGGCAAGGATTGGATTGATAGTGACTTCGAGGAGGAGGTTGTCAACTTTGCTTTGATGGCTCGAAGTGATGAGCCAAGTGACTCTGCTCAAATGCAATGTAAATCAGAGTTTTAATGTGCTTGATTTAATTGATACATCTAGTATTGAGAGCATACAAAAGGACATGTCTGATTTGCATGTAAGTTTTAGATCATTAACAATTGAGCATGCAACAGTTAAAGAGTCACATGACCAACTTTTGAAAAGAAATAAATTTCTTGAAGAAAGTTTGGTACAGTTTGAAACTATCAAGTCTGATTTGAACAAAGCTCATCATATGATTGATGCTTTGAAAAAGAGGGAGTTTTACTTAGTAGAGCAACTCAAAAATGCTCAAACTAAGATCAAACTGTGGAATACTTCCTCTGAAAAGCTAAAAGACTTGATAGATAGTCAAACAATGGGTCACCAATCTGGATTAGGCTATGATGCATGGATAAATAAAAATTCAGAATTAGATGACCTATTTGAAGCTGTTGAGTCCACAACTGAAAAGCCAAAAGTTGCTAGAAAAATTAACTTTGTATCTCCTGTCCATGAACCCAGATTTATTAACATTCAAGATCAACAAAACACTAAAAAAACATGTTTCAATCAAAAGACAGTGAGTATTGTTGAGAAGAATGAAAACAAACATTTAAACATTGGGTTTATGACAAAGAAACAGTTAATAAAAAAATTGGAAACTGTTCCAATACAAAAGGCTGAAAAAGTTGTGGAATCAAACAGAAGCAAGAAAAATAGGAATGGCAAGTTAGGCATTAACAAATACACCAACTATGTTTCAATGCCTGATGCTCCTAGAAAAACATGTCATGTATGTGGTAATCCAAACCACATAGCTATGCACTGTAGGAGCAGAAATAAAATTCCTATGCTTGAGACTACTAACTCAAAGACAACAAAAGATAAATCACCTGTAAAAGGTCAAGTAGTCTTTGCATTGAAAATAATAAATCAAAGTCAAGTAGTCTCACAAACAATGGAAGCAAGACTGTAAATTGCCCAATTAAAATCAAACATGGAAAGAGGCAATCGACTTATTCTGAGTCAAGTCTTGAAATTGCAGCTAGTGAGAAAGGACTCAAGAAGATTTGGGTCCCAAAAATCTCAAACTAGTTCTCTCTACTGTGCAGGGCAAAAAGAAGAAATCATGGTACTTGGACAGTGGTTGTTCAAGGCACATGACTGGAGATAAGTCCCTGCTAAAACAGTATGAAGAGAGAAGTGGCCCAAGAGTCACTTTTGGAGATGACAGCAAAGGCCATACAAGAGGATATGGATCTGTTGAAAATGGAGATGTCATCTTCACTGAGGTATCACTAGTTGATGGCTTAAAGCACAATTTACTTAGTGTGAGTCAACTGTGTGATAAGGGATTCAATGTCACTTTTAAAGAAGATCAATGTTTAGTAAGCGACAAAGAATCAGGGACTGTAATCTTGACAGGAAAAAAAAAGGGAATTTGTACATTGCAAATCTCATTTCTTCAACTGATCAAATCACATGTCTTTATAGCAAAGCTTCAACTGATGAGAGTTGGCTTTGGCATAAGAAGCTTTCCCACTTGAATTTCAAGAATATCAATAGTCTTGTGAGGAAAGGATTGGTAGCTGGCATTCCACAATTGGAATTTACACAAGATGGATTGTGTGATGCATGCCAGAAAGGAAAGCAAAGAAGTGTATCATTCAAAAACAAACCAGCAACATCAATCACTGACCCTTTACAACTTCACCATATGGATTTGTTTGGTCAAGTGAATGTGATGTCTATCTTAAGGAATAGATATGCACTGGTAATTGTTGATGATCACACAAGGTATACTTGGGTAAAATACCTCTTTGCAAAGAATGAAGCTGCTCAGTTAATTATTGATCATGTCAAGAAAATAGAAACTGAGTCAGGTAAAACAGTGAGGGTAATAAGAAGTGACAGAGGAACAGAATTCAAAAATTCCCAAGTAATTGAATTCTGCACTGAGAAAGGAATTACTCATCAATTTTCTGCACCTAGAACTCCTCAACAAAATGGAGTTGTTGAGAGAAAAAATAGAACCCTCATTGAAGCAGCAAGGACCATGTTGCAAGAGGCTAAGCTTCCCACCTACTTTTGGGAGGAAGCTATAAGCACTGCATGTTTTACACAAAACAGGTCCTTGATAAACAAAGCATACAACAAAACACCTTATGAGTTAATGACTGGGAGAAAACCAACTCTCAAGTTTTTACATGTGTTTGGTTGTAAGTGCTTTGTACTGAGAGATTCATCAGAAACTAGAGGAAAATTTGACAATAAGTCTGATGAAGTAATCTTCTTAGGTTATTCTCTATCAAACAAAGCATACAGAGTTTATAACTTAAGAACCAAGGTCATTGTGGAATCCATTCAAGTTGCATTTGATGATAGAAAGATTCCAGGAATGCTTGGTCAAGGATTGCATGAACCTCTCAGTTTTGAGAATGAATTGGATGCATGGGAATATCCAACAGAAAATGCTGAAAATCCCCAAAATAACAATGATTCCGCTTTAATTGAGGGGGAGTTGACTGTTGTGCATGAAGTACCAAGGACTGATGTATTATCAGAGACTAGAGTACTGGAACAAAATGGAACACAAGTCACTGATGACATTAACTCTCCATCGGAGACTAATGATACATCAGAGACTAGTATCCCTGATGCACACAAAGAGACTATTGAGATATCTAACTCAGGGGGAGTTAACGAAGAAGAGATCAATAGTTTAGGGGGAGCAAACTCTGCTCATGAAGCTGGATTGAATTTTATCAATCTAGAAAATGAAGCCTCTAGTTCAAGATCAAATCTGCCAAAAGCTAGACCATGGTTGAGAGACCACACAACAGATTTGATCATTGGAAATATTGAGGATGGAGTTAGGACTAGAAGTGCAACACAAAAGGAATGTTTGTACCTCAGTTTTCTATCAAAGATTGAACCAAAGAAAATTGAGGAAGCACTTCAAGATCCTGATTGGATTATTGCCATGCAAGAAGAATTAAAACAATTTGTTAGAAACAAAGTCTGGAGACTGGTACCCAAACCAAGGAACAGATCTATAATAGGTGCCAAGTGGGTCTTCAGAAACAAATTGGATGAAACTGGTACAATTACAAGGAATAAGGCAAGACTGGTTGCAAAGGGATACTCTCAAGAGGAAGGAATTGACTATGATGAGACCTTTGCACCAGTGGCTAGACTTGAAGCTATCAGAATTTTTCTTGCTTTTGCAGCCTACAAGAACTTCAAAGTGTACCAGATGGATGTCAAGAGTGCTTTCCTTAATGGAAAATTGGAAGAAGAAGTCTATGTTCAACAACCCCCAGGTTTTGTAGACTCCAAATTCCCTAATCATGTTTACAGGTTAGACAAAGCACTCTATGGCTTGAAACAAGCACCAAGAGCCTGGTATGATACTCTTTCTCAGTTTTTAATTCAAAATAAATTTGTAAGAGGTATCATAGATAAAACATTGTTTTACAGAATTCAAGGCTTTGATGTTATTCTTGTGCAAATATATGTTGATGACATTATTTTTGGGTCTACTAATGAAAAACTGTGTGCAAAATTTTCAAAACTTATGCAGTCTAGATATGAAATGAGTATGATGGGTGAATTAACATTTTTCTTAGGATTGCAAATTAAACAGTCAACTGAGGGAATTTTCATCAGTCAGTCTAAGTACATTAAGGACTTACTGAGAAAATATGATTTGGTTGATTATACTTCTGCAAAAACACCTATGCTCACAGCCACTAAGCTAGATAAGAATTTAAAAGGAAAGAAAGTAGACATTACTAGCTATAGAGGCATGATAGGCTCACTTTTGTATCTAACTGCAAGTAGACCTGATATAATGTTTTCTACATGTTTATGTGCTAGATTTCAGGCTGATCCTAAAGAGTCACATTTGATTGCTGTTAAAAGAATACTCAGATATCTAAAGGGTACCCCTGATCTTGGATTATGGTATCCTAAAGAATCTGACTTTAAACTAATTGGTTATTCAGATGCTGACTATGCAGGTTGCAAGCTTGATAGAAAAAGCACAAGTGGAAGCTGCCAGTTCCTAGGTGGCAGGCTTGTTTCTTGGTTTAGCAAGAAACAGAATTCAGTTTCAACATCAACTGCTGAAGCTGAATACATTGTAGCTGGGAGTTGCTGTGCACAGATCTTGTGGATCAAAAATCAACTCCTAGACTATGGTATGACACTATCCAAAATCCTAATTTATTGTGACAACACTAGTGCCATAGCCATAACTGAAAATCCAGTGCAACATTCAAGAACTAAACATATAGATATAAGATATCACTTCATTAGGGAACATGTTAGTGAAGGTAATATTGAATTGCACTGGGTTGCAACTGATAAACAACTTGCAGATATTTTTACAAAACCTTTGGATGAATCTACATTCAACAGACTAGTTTCTGAACTAGGAATGTTGAATTATGGTTCTAAAAATTAAGTTTTAAAAACTTTCAAGCTGTTTAACAGTTGTATGAAGCTAGAATAATTAATTCTGGAAAAAGAAGCTGTTTTAAATATGATAAAACAGATACAAGTAGCAAATAATCATCAATATGGTTGTTGGAAAAGTTTTTGAAAGACAAAACTGAAGTAGGGATTAAGTCCCTGAGAAAAATAGTTATAAGAGATTAAAGGACTTGATCTCCAAATGAGTAATTTTGCTAATCCCTGATCGGTCAAAATTACAACATCGGAGATTGTCCTTAATCCTCGATGTGTAGTTTAATTAATCTCCGATCGGTCAAAATTACAACATCAGAGATTGTCCTTAATCCCCGATGTGTAGTTTAACTAATCCCCGATCGGTCAAAATTACAACATCGGAGATTGACCTTAATCCTCGATGTGTAGTTTAACTAATCCCCGATCAGTTAAAATTACTTCAATGGAGACTAGATTACCTTAGTCCCCGATGCGTTATTTCATCGGAGATTACCTTAGTCCCCGATGAGTAATTACTTCATCGGAGACTAATCGGGTCAATCTCTTATAACTCGGGTCAATCAGAGATTAGGGCAATCTCTGAAAAAGGGTAAATTGATAGTTACCCATGATCTTTGAATAGCAAACGTCTCTCATACTTTAATAAAAGTAATTTCAAACACGTTTGTAATCACAAGTATCAAACTCTGCAATTTGATTTCTCTCTCAAATACTCTGCAATTTAACCTCTCTTTGAGCTTTCTTCACAAGTTTACAGATCTCTTCAATGGCGGCAAAAACAGTGTGCTTCAAGTTTGGTGAGTTCGATTTTATCAAGACTAACCATGCAGGGGTGGCTGATAAGTATGAGTTTGAAGCCACGTACCATCCCTTTGTGGATTTCCTCAAGAACTCCCCACTCACATACGCCATCTATGAAGCTCCCACTCAAGCTGCAGAAGTACTTTCAACCATGTGGAACACTGCAACAATCACTGATGAAAGTGATGACTCTCCACAGGTAAGTTTCAGGTATGAAAACACAGACTATACCATTACTCATACCACGATTAATAATGCACTTCATTTACCCATAAGGGAAAACTATGACCCCCTTGCCTCTGATGAAGAACTTATAGGTATGTTTAAAGACTTAAACTATAATACTGATATAAGTTCTGTTGGGACCATCACACGTCCCCATCTTAGGCCAGAGTGGTCATTGTTCTTTGACATTATTACAAAAGCTTTCACTTCAAAATGCAGTGGATATGACGCCATTACCACTATTTCACAACAAATTGCATATAGTGTTCTGTACGGTAGGCATATAAATTTAGGGCTTTTGATTTTACAAAACATGATGGCAAAACTTACATCTAGTAATAAGACTAAAATCTATTATGCTAGGTTTTTGATGATTATTGCATATCATTTAATTCCTAACCTTGATATTGCTAGTATGCAAGTTGTGCCTAATGTTTTGCAGACTAAAAGAATTGTCAGTGATTTGAAGAAGTCTGCGGCAAAGGTAAGTGTCCCACTATTTTATCCTACTGTCATGAGAAACTCTCTCATTGACACTCTTCCAACCACATATTACTTGCAATTCTTTGGGGATACCATACAAACACCAACTAATCCCCCAACAACTTCTCAATCACAATCCAAAGCCCCCTCCACAGTCTCCCAAAAGACTGTGGTTGCATATACCAGAACAGCCAAAAAGCTCCTAATAAAGAGAAAATCAACAGAGGGTGCTAGTGAGGCTGAGGGAGAACAAGAAGCTAAGGTGGCACCTCAGAGAAAGAAGAGATTTGTCACCCTTAGACAAAGAGAATCCATGGCCTTTTGGGAGGCCATGGAGGTTATAAGGAAAGACAGTAAACTGTCAATGTCCTCCCAAAAGGACATTGACATTGAAGAAAGTCCTCAACCAGGGACATCTGTTACAGAGTCTGCACAAGAAAAAACTGAGAGAGATCAAATACAAGAAAAGAGTGACACAAGGAGTGCACACACAGAGTCATCTATTGATGTTCCTCAAACTTCTGCCCTTGAGGAACAGCCAACACTCCCTACTGTCCATTATTCTCCTGTTTCCCCTCCACTTGATTCTTCTGAAAATATATTCTCTGATCCTCTTAAACTTTCTCAAGAGGAGCCAACACTCTTAATGGCTTGGACAGAAACTAGTCAATCTCAAGAGACTAGAACAACACTTCAAACTGTCCAAGTTCATTCTTCAGGAACTAGCCCTTAAGAACCACTTGTTCAAAGTACAAGTGCAGTTAGTTCTCCTACCACTTCCATGGAGGACACCCAACCAATTTCCATTTTTAGGGTAACCCCCCTCCATGAAGACACTACTTCTCAAACCCCTCCTTCTGTAGGACAGAGTGCACAAATCCATATGAGTGAGGAAGTGAGAATAATTAGTGAGAGTCAGGCTCCTGACCTGGAAAAAGGAGAGGAAATACATAAAGAGAGTCAAGCCTTAGAGAGCTTGGAAAAAGGAGAGACTGAGAATCTGGGTGCCCAACCCCAGGAAAAAGGAGAGGGTGTGAGCAAGGATGAGATCCTCGGAGACAAGAACATAGAGAAATTTTCTACAGGTGAGTTCTTCAAACCCGTGGCTCCCTCCACTCAAATCCAAACAGAAGCTCCAACTTTCTCTACATCAACAAGAGAAGTTGGAGGAAGCTCCAGTGCAGTGGCTGCAAATTTGCAAGTCATTTCAGAGATGTCCAATGCTGCCTATGAAGAACTGTTAAATCTTCAACAGAGGCAAGCTAATATCTCTGCCTTAAAAGTAAGGATGGAGAGTGCACCTGCACCTGAGGAGGAACCTGAAGAAGCCAGTAATGTTGATGAATGGCTTGATGCAAGCTTTGTCAACACTCTGGAGGATGCAGTTGCTCTCTACAGGCAGGACTATGTGACCAACATAGGGTCCACAGCAGCTGTCCCTACTCCAAGAGAAATGGTCGAAGAAATAACTAAGGTGGACAGAAAGAATGCCAAGTTTCATCATTTCTTGGCTACTGGTATACAAGATGCAGTGAACGAAATTCTGAAACAGATGGGGACTGAGACAGAGAAAATAAGGGGAAGCTATGAAGGTCACTTGCCCAGAAGGATTGTCAAGGAAATAGACTTAATGATCCAGGATAAGGTCAACAATGAAAAAAAGATTAAAGCACTGGAAGCCAAAGTTGATGTACTTATCCAGAAACAAGACAACCTGGAACAATTATTGATGAAGTGTCTACCCCAAATGGCCACCTCCTCCACCTCCAAAGAAGATCATATCAAAAAGGGGGAGAGTGTTCCAACATTACCACAACAGCAATTACAACAGCCTACATATACATATGCTGAACTCAAGGCAGCACAAGATCGTCTTGAGTCCAGACTTTTCAATCAACCAATTCCACTTCCAGCTCCAAGCCAAACTTCACAACAGTGAACTCAAACTCCACTGCAAACTCCTTCTTCTACCTAACAAACTGAAGCAGGCCCAAGCACTTCCAGAGACAAAGGCAAAGATGTTATGGTCACAGAACCAGAAATTCAACCAGCACAGCCTAGGCTAATGGGAGATGCTATAAGAGCAGGTAGAATCTTTAAAGCTGTTGAGCTTGAAACAGAAGGGGGAGTAGTTCTAGTAGCTCCTCATGATCCAAGGCTAGTGGAATTTGACTTCTTAGCTGCTCAAGCACTACAAGAAAAATTTGACAAGAGGAGCAAGAGGCCTTAGCCAAGGAGAGAGAAAAGGAGGAAGCCAAGAAGAAGAAGAATCCAAGGGCAAAACAAGTGGCAAAGAAGATTCCTGCACAAAAAGCTGCAGAAACAAGGAGGAGAAATAAGGAGATAGCAGAGGCTGAGGCTAAGAAAGCTGCAAGGAAGTCTCAAGTTAAGGAAACTGCCTTAATCCCTGTACCTGATATTCTTAAGCCACAACCCATTTCTTCAAGGAAGCCTACTGCACCAAAATCTTCAACACCTGTTTCAACTGAACTAGTATCTACAAGTGGACCTTCCAAACCACAAACTTCAAAGAAAAAAACTGGTAAAGTTGGAATGGCTAGCATAGAGGAAATCATCAAGGTGTTGAAAAAGCTGACAAGACACATTGACTTAATCAAGGGTCAAGGTGACAATGAGTTACTACATATTTTCTTTAAAAATGGAGATATTGTCAAGATCACAAAGCCAGTCTTGGAAGAGCAGAGAAGAGAAGATTTGGAGTGGTTGATGAGTGTGGTGCCTAGTACTTCTGATTTGAACAAGGACTTTAAAGTACAAATTCTTCATGCCTTGCATGTCAAACCAGAAACTACAGAATTCGGGGAAGCTTCAGAACCTCTTGGATTTTGGTATGAAACTTTTCATGGAGTGAGAAATTTCTTTAACTACAACAGGGATATAAACAGCACAAGTGTAGAAACCCTTGAAGGTTACATTCAATACTTGAAAGATACTAAAAAACCTTCAGAGGTTGTGGTAAAGAAATTACTGACAAGAAGGTGGAATAAGTTAATGGATAATAGGAGGAGAAAGGAAGAATTGAGAAAAGCAGGAGCTGATGTGTAAAAGAAAGTTGAGATGAAAATTGTTGAAGCCAAACATAGTCTTGGGTAGCCAGAGTTATTCTTGGAGTAGCTGAATGTACTATTCAGTGTAGCCAGGTTTGTTTAAACCTTGGAGAAGCTGGGTAAATTATCCAGGGGGAGAGAAGCTGAATGATAGATCAAAGATCTAAAGTTCAGGTACATTTCTAATCTTTATTATTCTTTATTCTTTTACTAAGTATTTGTAATAGATTAGTTTTGACATCATCATCAACCTTGGAATTATGCTTATCATTCTGATATTCATAATTAGGGGGAGATTGTTAGGTTTTATAAACATTTGATGATGATTGTTCTTAGAATACTTAGGAATTCTAATGTATAGAAAAGTGTTGGTTTGTAACACTTTAGTATTGTAGCTAGCAGTAGTATCTCTTGTTTGTAAATTAGTCATTATAATAAAGAGATAGATTTATTTCATTTGTATGTACTGCTGGAATACTTGTTGAGGTTGTTCAACAAGTTGTTTTAAATTTATTAGTCCTTCGGAGATTGAATTTGGCTTGTCGGTAACTAAGGGAAAAGTCCACCAGAGACTAAGTTTCTATTCATCAGAGATTGGACTTTGCCCATCGGAGATTGAAGAATCCTTCATAGGAGATTAAAGTTTTGTTCATCAGAGATTGAAGGATTGGTCATCGGAGATTAAAGCTTACATCATCGGGGATTGGAACTAAAGAGTCAGAAACTAATGCTGACGTCATAGAGTTGTATTCTCTCAACATACAGAATAGAAGCTGACGATCAAAGCTTGTTTTGATTGTTAGAAAACTTGTAATCAATTGTTAAATCAAATAAAGGCAATTGTTTATAGAGGTTTGATTGTGTTCTTTATATTCCATAGAAAAGTTTAATTTCTTAAAGAACAGTCAATTGAAAAGAATTCAAAGAACTTGTATTCAACCCCCC
>CM025783.1:50783826-50864728 GCA_014636745.2 Centella asiatica
TTTTCCCTTCTTGTTTGCATTAAGAAGATCAAAGTATTTCTTCTTGTAGTCCACTTCAGCTTCCTTGTTTCTGGATTCACCTTCTTTTGTGGCCTTGCGACACTCATTTGCGAAGTGGCCCATTGCACTTGTAGCACTTTATTCTAGATTTGTCAATAAAGTTTTTAGTACTACTAGGCTTCCTTGCTGAAAATCTTTTGGAACCCGCAGGCTTTTGGAATTTCAGCTTGGAAAACCTTTTTGCAAGAAAAGCCATGGTTTCATCCAGCTCCTCTAACTCTTCAGGAGTATATTTATCATCCTTGGAGTCAGCTTCGTTGTCCCCTTCTATTTCAGCATCTCCCAGTTGCTGCTTCATCAAAACACTAGGTCTTGCTTCTTCTTTGTCCTTCTTGGCAGCCATCAGGGCTACAGATTTAAGCTTCTTAGCATCCCCTGACATTTCAGATCTGTTAGGTTTTAGAACATTTGATGATGATTGTCTTTAGATTACTTAGAGTACAAATGTATAGAAAGTGTTAATTAGTAACACTGAAGTTTTGTAGCCAGTAGTTATCTCTTTGTTTGTAATTCATTCATTCTTTGTAAAGAGATACAATTATTCTTTATTTGTAAGTAACTGCTGGAATGGAGTATCAAAGATTCAGCAAGTCAAAATGTGTATTTGATCAGTTGGAGTTTACAAAAAGGCTTGTCGGAGACTAGGAAAACTTGTCAGAGACTAAGGATTTTATCTATCAGAGACTAGTTTTGCCTATCGGAGACTAGTTCTCGGCTATCTCACTGGAAAAACAATTGGTATCAGAGCCTTTAATTGAATTTACTCAATTAACACGTTCCAAGAGATGGCCAACGATGAAGCAAGCAGACTGTGTGAAAAGTTCTCCAAACTCATGCAAAACAAGTATGAAATGAGCTTGATGGGTGAATTATCATGTTTCTTGGGATTGCAAGTCAAACAAGTCATTGATGGAATTTATATTCATCAGACAAAATATGCCAAAGAACTTCTCTTGTGTAATGAGAACTCCTTTGCATATATAGAAGATCAGTGGTTGAAACCACGTGCGAAGACGTGCTGCTCTTTTCAACTTAGCCGCATATATGTCACATCGTTGTCCTTTGGAAACTATGTGTCAAACTGCTGCTACTTTTGCTGCTTCTTTTTCTTCCCCTGATCTGCGTGCATTTAATGTTTGAGTGTTCTCATTGGACCATAACAAACTTCAAGAAATATCTTTCCAGTTAATATCTCTTGCTTCTATAACAAGCTTCGTTGATTTGAGTGCAAGTCCTGATGACGAGTATATGCAGTCATAACCATCCACTGACAACAAGCCCTGACGAACTTGATCAGTGCTTCTTGGATCCCCTGATGACAAGTCTTGTTAAAGACTAGAACAGGGCTTCAACCTTCACTTGAGTTTTACTCAGTGCTTCTTTGATCCACTGATGTTATGACTTGTGACATACACTAATGGCTTCCACTGATGCAATGTTGAGCTTTCCCCCTGATGGGTTACCTTGAAGGGTTAGCCTGACACTGTCATACCCTGAAGTTTTACCCTGATAGATGAAATGTCTTGTTCATGCCCTGATGTGTTCACCCTAATGAGTTTGGCCAGCCACTGCCATACCCTGATGGGTTGGTCTGCCTTAGTCATCTCCTGACAGGTTCCCCTGACGGTTTCCCTTGACGGGTTCTCCCTGATGAGTTTGCCCTGACTGGCTCCCCTGACGATTCTTAATCAACGAAACTTTGTTTGGAATATCTGATGTGCGGAATACTTCGACTATTTTGGACTAACATCAGACATTCCTCTTCAATTTGTCATGTCCTTTAGATGTTCCATTTTACGACTTGTCTTATGAAGTGTTTGATCATCTCCTGATGAATAAGTTTATCATCAGTGGATGCAAAACTTGTGTTGATATTAAGGTCTATAAAGTACCTTAAGAATTTACAGATGCACAATTTATTCTCTAAACATCATCATCATTAATTAACTCTAACAGAGTGTGAATACATCATTCATACATAATATGAATTAATCATTCATAACTCATATTCCTATTTTATTTTCAAGTTCTCACAAAATCAAACTCTTTGATCGCTTCATTATAATGAATGTTCCAACTTCGTGATGCTTGCTTCAGTCCATAAATGGACTTTTGAAGCTTACATATCTTCCCAGCCATTTCTGGAAGCGTAAAGTCCTCAGGTTGTGTCGTGTGCACATCCTCAAACATATTTTCATTAAGAAATTTGTTTTTACATCCATTTGTCAAATTTCATAGTCATAATATACGACTATGGCTGAGATTGTCTGAATGGATTTAAGCATCGCAACAAGTGAATAGGTTTCGTCATAGTCAAGTCATGAGTTTGCTTGAAACCTTTAGCCACTAGTCGTGTTTTATAAAGGTACACATTACCATCCATGCCAATTTTCTTCTTGAAAACCCACTTGCACCCAATAGGTTTTACACCATTAGATGGATCAACCAAAGTCCATACTTTGTTTTGATACATGGATTCCATTTTAGAATTCATGGCTTCATGCCATTTATTAGAATTCTTTCCCATTATAGCTTCTGAGTAGGTCGTAGGCTCATCATTTTCTATCAACAATAGATGACGATGATCAATCACATGTAACGCATACCTCATAGGTAATCATGTGCTCTCTCAAACCGATAGAGAATAGTTGGTATTTGTGTAAGTTCAGCAACTGTTTGCTGCTCTACTTGAGCATCATCATGCAAAGGATGATTCTCATTAATCTGAGTCTACTCATTGATTAAGAAAACTGAGATTAAATTGTGAAGAGGATGACACATCCATGCCTTGAATTTAATCTTAGATTTCAAGGTTAAAAGGATTAAATTACATTAAAACATTGGTCACGAAAAGGTTGCGTCGAATCAACGACTTTATTATTACTTGGGTAACAGTGATGTATTACTAGATGCCACTCACTATTTATAATTTTATAATATGATTTAAAATTATTGTCAACGTAATAATAACCTACAGGGTCGCACACTAAGAACATTCATTAAGGAGATATAATTTAAATGTCAGTGATTTTAATATATTAATAAGATTGATTTTATTTCAATCATGGCTTTAAATTATATGTATGTAATCTGTATAAATATATTAGAGTCCCTTAGAAGATAATACGAATATATATTTATTTGACACATATATTAATTAAGTGAGACTTGATTAAAATATGTAATACATATAAAATTCAGATTTTATTCTCCTAATTAGATTAGGGTTTGGAATTACTCTATACACAGCTATATATAGGATATATAAGTTGTTCTCTCAGATATACGTTTTCTGGAAAACCCTAGTCATTCATAAGAGAGAGACTAGAGTTAAGAGAGAGAAGCAGATCCAACAGCTAGTACTACAATTCTCCTTGCTTCGGATCGTGAGACGATTCGTAGGGTGTTCGTATGGATACCGTAGAGGCTCCGTCCAGTTGGATTACGTTAAAGATTCGAAGACGTTCAACACTCTCATCAAAGTTTCAAATTCTGCAGGTTTAATCGGTAAAATCATAAACCATCTGTATTAAATTGTTTTGCATGGATCCTCGGGTGAGGGTTTCGTTCTTGTTTTAAATCGTTTTTTTTTCCGCTGTATTTTATATGTCGAAACCCTACAAATACATTGCAGCAGGAAGTTGTTGTGCTCAGATCCCGTGTATCAAAAATCAACTCCTGGACTATGGTATGACCTTATCCAAAATTCCTATTTATTCTGATAATATTAGTGTTATAGCAATAACTGAAAACCCAATATAGCATTGAAGAACAAAACACATTGACATTAGGTATCACTTCATTAGAGAACATGTTAATGAGGTACCATTTAATTGCATTGGGTTACAACTGATAAACAACTTGCTGACATATTCACCAAACCTTTAGATGAACCTACATTCACTAGGTTAGTCTATAAACTAGGTATGTTGAATTATGCTTCTAAAAACTGAGTAAGTTCTTAAAAAGCAAGTTCCTATAATTTCAGAAGCTAGAATTTAATTTCTAGATTGCAGCTGTTCTTGATGGAAAAAATTATAGAAGCTAGAATTTAATTTCTAGATAGCAGTTGCTCTTCATGGGCAGAAAATAAGAGGCTAAAAGGGCGTTAGAGGAAATTAACCTGTCAGACGATGTCTATCAGGGGAAATTAACCCGTCAGGAGATGTCCATTAAAGGATAATTAATCCATCAGGGGATAATTTAGTCTTTGAGAGAAATCAAGTAAGAGATTAAATTAGTATCTAATAGTTTTTTTTCACTAGTCTCCGACAAGTCAAAATTTAACTATCAAATAGTAACCTAATTTAGTCTCTAAGAGTAATTGAGCAAGAGACTAAATTAGTCTCTAATAGTTTTTTTTTCACTAGTCTCTGACAAGTCAAAAATGAACTATTGGAGACTAACTTAACTTAGTCTCTAATAGTGATCAATGAAGAGACTAAGATAGTCTCTAATAACTTACTTTAGTAAGGGCAAAAGAGTAATTAACCTTATTCTTAGTCTCTGAAAAGTCGATCATTATACAATGAATTGCAAACATTTTTAAACTCTGGTAAGGGCTAAAATCAAATTCAATTGCAATTTTATTCACTCAAAGAACTCTCTCTCTCTCTCTCTGATATTTGTGCGATCTAACTTTTTGTAAAGAATATTCTCAAGCTTTTCACAGGTATCATCAATGGCATCCAAAACAGTATGTTTCAAGTTCGGCGACTTCAACTTCATCAAAACCAACCATGCTGGAGTTTCCGACAACAATGAATTTGAAGCGCAATACCACATATTCATGGATTTTCTTCAAGCTTCAACGCTATCATATGCCATTTATGAAGCTCTCACTCATGTCGCGAGCATCATCACTGTAATGTGGTTCACTGCTATCATTCGGGATGAGAGTGAAGACTCTCATGTGGTAACCTTTAGTTATGATAATGTTTTGTATAATATTAATCATGAAGTAGTTAACAGAGCTTTAAACTTGCCTATTCACGATACATTTGATGCTCCTGCCTCTGATGAGAAAATTTTTGCTATGTTTAGAAACCTACATTATGATGAAGAAATCACTTCTATAGGTTCAATAACTAGACCTCACCTTAGATAAGAGTGGTCATTGTTTGTCGATATTATCACGAAAACATTCACATCAAAATATAATGATTATGATGCCATCACTACACAAACACAACAAATTGCATATTGTGTTTTGTATGATAGGCACATAAATTTAGGGCTGTTGATTCTGAAAAGTTTAATGGCTAAACTTAAAAGTGGTGATAGAAATAAAAAAAATTATGCTAGGTTTTTGATAATGATTACTAATCATTTAATTCCTAACATAAATATCACTAGTATGCAAGTTGTGCCTTCAAGGATGTAAAGTAAGAGGATTTTCTCTTATGTTAAGAGGAAAGTTACAAAGGTAAAGGTTCCTATCTCTTATCTTTCTACTATGAGATCACTTCTTATAACTAGACTTCCCAATCTTTATTCTTCGTCTTTCTTTAAGAATCATGAGAAACAAACTAGAAACCTAACTGATCCTCCAACAACATCACAACAACAATCTTCAGCCCTCCATAGTCTCTCAAAAAATTGTGGTTGCAAAAATAAATAAAGTCACAAAATTACCCATAAAAAGAAAAACAAATGAGTGTGGCAGTGAGGTCGAGGGAGCAGAAGTAGTTGAGGTGGCTCCTCCAAAAAAGAAGAAATTGATTACCCTTAGCTAAAAAGTAATATACTGCCTCTCAAAAGGCAATGGAGGTTCAAAGGGATAGCAGCAGATTGGAATCATCCTCCCAAAAAGATGTTGCCATTGAAGACACTTCCCAACCAGTAGCAACAAGTAAAGAGTCGGCACAACACTCTGTACAAAAACAGGGGATAAGCCTTTATGAGAGGAGAATTAAAAAAAATAGTAACACTAAGAGTGCACACATTGAGTTAACTCAATTTGATGTTCCTCAAATCAGCCAACACTCCAATCGACATTTTCTCCTTCTTCTTCTATTTTTGATTCATCAGAACCTCAAGGTTCAAATATTCTTGATGTTTTCCAAGAAGAGCCAACAATCAAGGTAGATCAAGCAAACTTACTAGAGACTAATGCTTGCATCTCACCAAAGACTGACACACAAGAACCACTTGTTCAAAGTACAAGTGCAATTAGTTCTCAAGATATGATTTTCACCCTATGGCTCAAACATTTACCTTGGAGAGAACTCTATCCACATCACTATTAAGGGTACCCCCTCTCTTTGGTGTCATGGATACTTTTTCTTTACCTTCTCATTCTTTAGGATTGAGTGCACTTTCCCAAATGAGTGAGGTTGAAAGAATAGTTAGTGAGAGTCAGGCTCCTGACCTGGAAAAAGGAGAGATGAGTCAACATACAGAGAGTCAAGCTTTAGTAAGCTTGGAAAAAGGAGAGACAGAGAGTCTAGATGTCCAACTCTAGAAAAAAGGAGAGGGTGTGAGCAAGGATGAGATACTTGAAAAAAATAATAGAGAGAAATCTACATTTTTAGCATGTGAATTCCGTAAACCTGTTGCCACATCTGTGAGAACTCAAAAATGTCAATGAATTTTGTTATGAGATTTATTTATTTTATTTTCTGCATGAAGGTTTAATTTCTTATTGGGAATAAATGATGAAATTATATTTTTCTTATAAAAAAAAATTTCAATGACAATGTGATGTCCAAAAGATTTTAAATGTATTTTGAAGCTCAAATATTTAAAAGATTTTTATATTCAAGATTGTCTTGTTTGAGTGTGTGTTCACGCGGGAAAGGCTCACCGAGTGTGAACAGGTTTAGCTACAGTACCTGCTTTTCAAACCTAACTGCTGGGAGACAATAGCATTTAATGTACATCACCTCCATCAGTACCCTAGAGTGGACTATGATAAACGACCGATGGACACTAGTAGCCGTTGCAACCACCCTTTTTCTCACCAGTCATTTCTTTTCCTTTCACAGCCAACGGCTGATATCAAATAAATCCGACGGCCCTTGTTGCTCAACAAGTGATATATATATATATATATATATATATATCACGTTGTTTTAACCCTAGTCCCACCTTCATAAATTTCTATACAGTATACCACCAAATCCAAGCTTACTCTCAATACAACTGTCCTGTTGGAAGAAAAACTAGAGCTTTTAACTCTTTCTTACAGCAAAGGAGGTAAGAGCATTTCATTAAAGTCCTGCTCTATTTCTTACAACTTTTGTTCTGTCATATATACCACGTTTAATACCTTGTTCATTTATTTCAAAAAGTATGATTTGAGGCATGTTTTTAACACCCAGAGTTAATGTCCTTTATTTCAAAAAGCTATTCAAGATGGGTGTAATATTGTTGACAACCCCCTGGTAGACAAACCTTTAACTACCAAACATTCATTTTTGTCAGTAGTTACGACACCAGGCCTAAGTATTTTCTTCAACCTGAGTTTTGAACCCTAAACTATGTCTAGGAGGGCTTGCAGACCCTAGGAAACATTATGAATCACTGAGAGGATGATGAGATTTGTCCTTAGTGTGGTTATGGTTCAGATCACCACCTTTAGAGGAGTGGGGAAGACACCACTGTACCTGAGACAGCTTCTAAAGCTAGTCTCCTACGGTATAAGTTAGTCTCCAACAGTGTTGGTGGTAGTCTCTGATAAGATGTGTTAGTCTCCGATGAAGGAAGGGGTTGTTAGTCTCTGATGAAGGAAGTTTGAGATTTGTCCCTGATGACGTCATCAGTAGTCCCTGACGGGCAAAATATGTTAGTCCCTAACGAGTTTTGTGATGACCAAGCCATACCCTGATGATCGATGATGGCTGAGAGATCATTCCCTGACTGGTAAAAGATACCCTGACGGTCGAGAAGTCATCCCCTGATGACTTCTCCCTGATGAAAGAATGTTACCCTGATGGTGGGGAAAACATCCCCTGACGGGCGAGATATCCCCTGACGGGTAGTTTACCCACTGATAGTCAGTATCCCTTGATGCACAATTTATCTTTAAAACTATAAACGCATTATTTTCCTGGGATTATTTTATGAAGTTTTAATTATTTATTTACCCTAAACAGTTCTTATAGCAGTTTTGGAAACATTGAAAGTTTAAGGACATCACATATACACTTTCTCTCATATTTTAACCAAAGTACTAAATTTACTTTGGGTTATGTATATTTTACAGAATCTTTCACTCTCAAGTAAATTGAAATTGTTTGTGTGCAAGGGACCGAGGCAAGTATATTCTCACTCTTATGCTTATTTCAGTTAAGCGCATGATCAATTAATTCGACATGCGTAGGAGATTATGACTTTTATGTTAAAATTCCTTGTGAATCAGCATGCTATGCTTTAATTTTTCGCTAGCATGATATGAATGAAAGTGCATGGATATAAAGGAGCTTTGATTTATCAAATATTATTCAATCTTATATCTGTGCAAATGAATGAGAATGATATGTCCCCTAAATGGGTTATGCCGCATGGTGGGCTAGAGGAAAGGTAAGGTGTTGATTTGTTCTTCACCTAACCTAGAGGAAATTTTATGTGACTACGTACGTTCACACAAGGAGGGATTATGCGGTCACAGTAGGGTCAGCTGTGTATTGTATGGTTAGCAGATCCAACGAGTTTAGCCCCCGATGGATATTTTTTGTAAAGACTGTATGCAGGTGAATACCTATTTTCTTCAAGGAAGATTACATGTTGTTTATCATTAATGATCCTAAAGTTTCTTTCAAGATTTTCGAGGCATTAGTATTGTTTCATTGAGCCTCACAAACAGAATTGAACTTCTTTAAATATTTCAGATTTATTTTTCTAAATTGTTTATATACTTGCTAAGCGTAAATCGCTCACTCTTGTTGAACTTAAATGTCTTGCAGGACACAATACAAAGGCTGAACCCTCTGACAAGGGGAAAGCAAAGATGATCGACTACTAAGTTATGTACTCTTTTATTAACACTGAGGAAGGAAGGAAGAAAGATATTATAAGTTGTAATGATCTTTGATTTGTAATTTATAAAGATGAAATAGCTTCCGCTGAAATTATATTATTTTTGGGTTGTAATAACTCTTTAATATTGTCTTTTTCCAGTATTTATACGATGAATGGATATGTGGTTATCTTTTCCTTCTCTTGACGAAGTCCTGATCCAGTAAGGGATTTTGGGGTCGTCACAACATCAATCTCTCAAGAAGCCCAATTATCTTCTATTCCAACTAACGATCAGACAACAGGAGATAATGTGAGAAGCTCTCAGCCAGGGGATGCAACACTTCAAATGTTAGTTGAAATGACCAAAGAAGACTTTGAACAACATTAAGACATGATATCAGCATTGAAAACACAAATTGTACGTGAACCTGAGGTTGTAGAGGACACTGAAGAAAATGTGGATGCTTGGCTAAATGCAAGCTTCACAAACACTTTGGATGAGGCATCTGCATAACTTTAACAAGACTATTTTATCACACTAGGGTCTCGTGCAATTGATCTCAATCTAGGAGATGTCTATAAGGAATTGATCAAATCTGATAAGGGAAAAATGAAGCTCTAGCACTTCCTGATCAATGGTCTCAAGACTTCCCCATAGAATGTGGAATTCAGGATGGAAATGGAAGTAGAAAAGATGCGACAATGTTATGAAGGTCATCTTCCCAAGAAAATGCTCAACCCTATTGACATGAAACTTCGAGAGCAGTCTAACACTGAGAAGCGAATTCAAGCACTTGATTCTACTATTCAATCCATCTTTCTTTCTCAATCCAAACTCTCCGATGACATTTAAGGCCTCAAACAACTTCTTCTCCAAGCCATACCTTCTCTAGCTACTTCTTCTCCTCACTCTAAGGATGCTGATGTCAAAAAGAGGGATAGTAGTCAGGCAAGGAGTAAAGTTCAAGATTAAGGCAGGGGGAGAGTTGTCACTAAGGATACAAACTTAAATAGCTTGATGGTTAAGCTTAAAAGAATCCAAAGAGCAACCAAGGAGATTGATGTAACCATCAAAGCTAATATTCAAGCTGAAGTTGAAGCTCTTAGTGCAACAGTCCCAATCAAAAAGGATAAAGGTAAAGGTATCCTAGTTGAAGAACCTAAAAAGAAAAAGACTACTAAACCAGGACAACATAAGCTATTGGGAGATGTCATGAAGACTACTCACTCCAACCTCTGTGGAGATAATTGTTGATGGGAAAGTGGAGCTAATCTATCCTCAAAAGCAAAAACTTGTTGAAGTTGATGCATTGTATGCTCAGCAACTTCAAAGAGAAGAGGAAATGGTAGTAGAAAGGGAGAAAGATGAAAAAGAAAAGAAAGCAGCAACAAAAAAGTCTAGAGCTAAGAAGTCTGCAGAAACAAGAAAAAGAAATAAAGAAATTGATCAGGCTGAGAAGAAAACAAAAAAAATATCAGTAATAAGTGAAGCTCAGACTTTGGAAAGCCAAACTACAAAAGATCAACAAAATGCCTTGGTAACTGGGATTGAAGCTTAAACATCTAAACCAATTCCAAGTGGCAAAACATCTATGATTGAAATGGCCAACACATCTCAAATTAAACAAGTTTTTAAGAAGAGTGTTGAGGTCATTGATATTGAGAAGAATAAGGATGGCAAGGAATATCTCAAAATCACTCAAAAAGATGGAGAAATCTTGCGCCTAAATAAGCCAAATCTAGAGATGAGAACTTTTAAAGATTTAGAATGGCTGCTTATTGTTGTTCCAGAAAGTTCTCAACTAAATTCAGAATTCAGAAGTCAAATCCAGAAGAAACTTGAAGGCATGGAGAAATTATTCAAGCTACCACAAGTACAAGCAATTCTCTTCGTATTATACTATGAGAATTTTCATAGAGATATAGTTTTCTTTCACTATGATAAACAAATCAACAAAGTGAGCTTAACTGAACTTGAATAATTCATTGCCTTACTTAAGGACTCTATTGATGAACATGAGATCAAGTTCAGGAAATTGCTATAAGGAAAAGTCAAAGAAATCAAAATGAAGGAACAATGGAAAAGAAGAAATTTAAGGAAGCTGAAATTTTTGTTTTAGAATAAGAAGCCAAACTTAAAGGATTTAAATCTGAGTCTAGGTGAAGTTGAATCTTAAGACCAAAGATCTTAGTTCAGGTACATTTGTAAAAACACATTCTTTAAATTTTTATTTCTAAATTATTCTTGTAATTTAGAGTTTTGACATCATCATCAACCTTGATTTATGTTTATCATATTGATAATTATAAATAGGAGGAGATTGTTAGGTTTTTAGCATTTGATGATGATTATACTTAGAATACTTAGAAATTCAAATGTACAGTTAGTGCTAGTATGTAGCAGTTCAGTTTTGGAACTGGTAGTTTACTCTTTGATTGTTGTAATATATTTTTGTAAGAGAGTAAGTTGAATTGTATTATAAGAGACTACCAAAACTACATTGGAGAATTCAACAAAGTCAGGGGTTATGTTTATTCTGTCAGGGACTAACTGTTAGAGACTGAAGATTTATGGAAGTTAGTCATACCTATCACAGACTAAGACTAAGCCTGTCAGAGACTAAAGTTATGCCTATCGGAGACTACAACTAAGCCTATCGCAAACTAAGCAGTATTCCCTGATGCAGTAAAGAGTTCCAATTCAAATAGAGTAAAGTGAAGATTATTCCTTGATGCAGTAAAGAGACTAATTCAAATAGAAGTTGATTTCATCACTGACAAAGAATTTGTGTTGAAGACAAAGCTGGTTAGGAAATATACCAGAAGTGTGTTTATTGAATTAGTGTAGCTATTCAGATTGTAAATAGAATTATGTTAGAACAAAATGACCTTAAGTATTTGTAGAAAGGGGGGAGGGGGGATGAATACAAACACTACAAACTTTTCGTTCTTTCTAAATCTTTTCGCACAAGCTGGAATATCAGAAAAACTTAAGAAATAAAGATAAGTACACCCACATTCAAGTTAAAATAGTTATATTAAAACTGGGGGTTTTTCTGGAAATCTGGTTAATCACAAATGTGATTAATCAGCTACAATTTCTGTAAATGATTACAGCTTCAAATTCACACTCACTAGCTTCTCACTTTCTTTAAATATATATCTCTCAAGATATATTACAAAGCTTCTCTAGTGTTTGTATGCTTCAGTGTTTGTTGGTCTTCTCTTTTTTTTTCGTTGGATTGAGTTTTCTTTTTATATGAGAACTCTTTTGCTTGTGTATTAGATCAATGGATGAACCTACGTGCTTAGGCGTGCTGCTCTGTTCAACTTAGCCGCATATGCGTCACATCGATGTCCTTTAGGAACTATGTGTCAGACTGCTGCTACTTTTGTTGCTTCTTTTTCATCCCCTGATCTGCATGCATTTAATGATCAAGAGTTATCATTGGACCGCCAAACTTCAAGAGATATCTTTCCAGATTATATCTCTTGCTTCTACAACAAGCTTCGTTGATTTGCGTGTAAGACCTGATGACTAGTCTATGTCGTCACAACTGTCCACTGATAGCAAGCCCTGATGTGGACTTGATCAGTTCTTCTGGATTCCCCTGATGACAAGTCCCGATTAAGACTAGATCAGTGCTTCAAACTTCACTTGAGCTATCTCAGTGCTCCTTGATCCACTGACATTGAGACTCAAAGTATCCACTGATGCAGTGCTAAGTTTTTCCCTTGAAGGGTTTCCTTGATGAGTTAGCTTGTCACTGTCATACCCTGATAAGTTCCCCTAGCAGGTTGGCATGTTATTGTCATGCCCTGATGCGTTCCCCCTGATGAGTTTGGTTTTTTTTTTTACTTCCATACCCTGACGTGTTTCCCTAACGGGTTGGTCTGCTTTGTCATACCCTGACAGGTTCCCCTGATGATTTTTAATCCCTGAAGCTTTGTAGATCTTATTTGGAATGTCTGATGTGAGGAATAACTTAAGTGACTTTGAGTAACAACAGACATTCCTCTTCACTATCAAGTCCTTTATAAGTTTTCACTGATGACTTGTATAGTACAGAGCAATTCATCCCCTGATGACCAAATTGATCATCAGTGGATGCAAAACTTGTGCAGATACTTAGGTTTATTGAATACCTTAAGTATTTACAGATGCATAACTTATTCTCTAAACATCATCATCATTATTTATCTCTAACAAATTATATTATCGAATAGAACAACAAGCTGAATTACGATTCAAAATACAACAAGAAGCTGAATTATGATTCAGAATACAACAAGAAGTTGAATTATCAATTCAGAATCAAAAGATGTAATTGAATTTACAGAGTTATAAGAAGTTGTACGATTTCATAGATTTTATATATACAATACAGAATTTGAAGTTGACAATCGACTTGTGATTGTTAGAGTTTGTATTCAATTGTTAATCAATAAAAAACAATTGTTTTATAGATTTGACTTATTCTTTATTTTCTGCAAGTTATATTACTTTAAAGAACAAAAAGTTGAAAAAGTTTAAAGAACTTGTATTCAACCCCCCCAAGTTCTAGGTTGTCTAACTGGGACATCACCACCTTAATATTACCAGTTTTGGTAGCCATTTTCAATGATCTTCTGATAAGTGTAATCTGCTAGTTGACTCTAATACCAATTGTTAGAACTAATAATCTCAAGTGTTTGTAGAAGGGGTGGTTGAATACAAATACTACAAACTTTTCGCTTTTTAAAACTCAATAAACGAAAACTGGAACAACTGCAATGTTATCCCCTGATGAGGATGGACATAGAAAAATTGTATTGAAATTAAAATGAACACACAAGCATTCAAGTTAGAATAGTTGTATTATAACTAGGGATTTTTCTGAGAATCTGTATAATCAACACGTGATTAAACAACTACAAATCTTTAAGTAAATACAGTTTCTCTTTGATCACACTTCTAGTTACAATCTCTCTATAATTTTCTCTCAAGAACAATTACAAAGCTTTTCTCTAGAGTGCGAAAACGATATGATATGTCTGTGTTTTTCGTCGTCTCTGTTACAGTGTGTAACAAACCTTTACATATATAGGAAAACAGAAATTGAAACCATGTGCTTGTCATGCTTCTTTTTCAACGTAGCAGTAATATGTTTTGTCATTGTCCTCTCGGAGAGACAAGTGTCAGACTACTATTAGCTACATTTGCTTCTTTTTCAATCCTTGTTTTCCATGCAGTTCTGGTGCAAAAGGTTGTTATTGGACCACCATATCCCAAGGAATATCTTCTTAGATACACCCCTCGCTTTTATGCTAAGTATCAGTTCATAGCTTGTAATCCTTGATGACGAGTATACTAGGTCTTAACTATCGCCTGATGACAAGCCCTGATGTAAACTTGATCAGTGCTTCATTGTCCACCGATGTTAATCCCTGATGTACAATTAGATCAGTGCTTTTTGATCCTCTAATGTTAAGCCCTAATGTTATCCGTTGATAACATCCACTAATGTAGTAGTTAGGCTATCCTCTGATGGTATCCACTAACAGCTTTATCCACTAATGTCATCCACTGATGTAGTATTTAGGTTATCCCCTAATGGTATCCCTTGACGAGTTTATCTACTGATGCCTTTTTGAATACTAACATCTTTAATCAATGATACTTTGTTGGTTTGTGAGAAACCAAAAATTTAAATAAAATGTACGAATATTAAATTCGTTATTTATTAAGTTTTCGTGTATTTTAATTGATCGATAATTTTACGTTTTAGTTTACGCTCAAATCACGCTAATCGATGCGCGCACGTCCACTAGCGATAAATCAAAACGAACATGATATTCTTATTTTTACGAGACGTTAATCATGACAAGAATTTCATAAACACATTTTTATCTCACCTATATGGTTAAACTTTTCGGTTTATGCATTAAATCAATGTATAACCATTTAAAATTGTAATTAGTGAATAAATAATTTAAATTAAACACTTATTAATTCAAATTTCAGTATTTTCTCAAAGTGGCAAAACAAGGAGGTGTTTTCAATCTAAGGAAAAATCTTTCCAATCCAAGTAAAGTTTTCAAAAATCAATCCAATGGCCAAAAATGATTTACAGATAATATAAATACATCTTATTAACTAACCCTAGCCTCCATTCAGTCAAATCTCTTTAGCATTTCACTAAACAAAAATTTAATTTCGGATTTGAGCATTTATTGAAGTTTTGGGACATTTATTCCATTAAAAGCTTTAAAGAGGTATACATATTGCTCTACTATTTTTACATTTATTGCTACTTATGTTTATGCCATTGTGTAGATTATTTTTTTCAGTATTGTTTTCATATATCACACGTATGCATAGCATTTCTAAATTGTGAGTTATTAATTTTTAAAGTTTGAACAAAAACAAATCAAAATTCAAGAAATAAATTCAAATCATATGAACCCTAATTGCTTCGGGTCAAAATTCCAGTCAGTTTGTCTTGTGTTTGTTCAAATTGATCTTATGATACTGTTTCTGCTTCTGAGAGCTTTCTTTTCCCTCAATTAATTGTAAGTTTTGGTGGTGTTCTTGTTCGGCCGAAGCTTTATGTAAACCTGAATGTTTGTTCTTCAATTTTTCTTGAGATTGTGTTGCGAAAGCTTGAAATTAATCGTATGTATAAGCTTCTGGAGATCTCAAGCTCCATTTCCATGTCCGAATCGATGGAAATGACCTCGGGAGGGCCATGAACGGCTGGACCCGAAGGTCTCGCCAGCATTAATGGAGGTTTATACCTCCGGCGACCTACGCGAGCTCATTCTGTCTATTTCAGGCGACGACATGAAGCGTGATGGGGTAATCACCTATAGTGATTGCTATGGTGGTGGTCTCACCACCTTCCCGCGAGTGTGGGTGTGTGTGAGGATGCTGCAGTGAGCCGCGACTTCCGTTCTGGCGAGAACGTCACCGCCAGCTGCCTCTGTTGAAAACCCTAGCAGGCTGGTGATGAAGACGGGTCGGTCCGTGACCCGGATCCGGCCCAGTCCATCTTTTTATTTATTTTTGGCCCAATCCAAAAATTTAAATAAATAAAGTTGATTAATTAATGTTAATTAATTAATCTAAGACCTCTAATAATTAAATTTAAAATCATCGAGAGCCTACGAACAATGTTTTATCAAGTCTACAAATCTCTCGAACTCCGATTTGGTTCCAACCAAATCCCAATTCAATGACTAACGACTTGTTTCGTCAATCACGGACTTGAGAATTTCACGAACACTTCGCATGTGCATCCTCATGTGTAATTAAGTTGAGATTTCTCATGTTATTGCATGTACATGTTTTACAGAATTATTTCTATGCGAGTGTTAAATTTCACTAAGGACTCAAGGCAAGTATATACTCACTTTACTTTCTTTCAATTAATATGTATGATCATTCTTTCGATATATGTAATGTATTCAAGATTTTTGCATGTCAATATTCATGATTTAATTTCTTCAAAGTTAAGTAACGTACGATCCCTTGATCCGATGTACGTGAAAAAATGTTGTATTTGAATCAAATGCTCTTTAGGTGGTTGTTAGCCATTTAAATTCCGCTAACACGCTAAAGAAAATCCTATACGGATGTAGAAAGCTTATTCTTCACCCTATACTTGTAAAGTATATCCGTGTGGGTAACTAAAGGCTAGTGGGATGCATCTGCCTCGCATCCTGGGCCTAAGATTTATAGGGAACGGGAACCGAGGCATCGGTAACTGGACCCTCGCAGACAAAAGGTTTCTGCAATCGACTACGTATGTCATTATGATGAAGTCAGACGGTGGTCAGGCTGGCCAGTTGATAAACTGTTTGATACGAGTTCCTAATGGCACGTGCGCCAAACATACATGGTTATAAGGTGCATGTGAAGGTATTCTTTATTCTTCTAAGTAAAGGGTCAAACCCCTCGTTATCACTCGGGGACCCTAGAATCCATTTTTTCAAGATATTAAGAGGTGTTGACTTTGTTTCCGTCACACCTCATAAACACTTACGCTCACTAAATTACCTCTCTTTCAAAGCATACCCAATACTTGTTTATATACTTGCGAGCGTAAATCGCTCATGGTACTATTATCCAATGTTTTACAGGTTATGGCAAGAAGGCCGAATCGTCTGACAAAGGCAAGGCGAGAATGGCATGACAAACGCTTCCTGATCGTCCTATTATGGACAGCATTCAGGGGAAGAGTGAAATGTGATGATGTTATAGAAATGTTTAGATTGTAAGGCCTATGTGGGCCCCTCATAGACTTCCGCTGCCAAACATTCATTTATTTTGGACATGTAATAGAGATTCATATTTATTTCTCTAATTTAATGTTATGTATGCTTGGATGTATTTTTGTTTTTTTGTCAATTATTGACGGTGCCCGAAGTCCAGTATGGGATTTTTGGGGCCGTCACATGGTCTTTCCATGAATGTCTGATGTGTGAAATACTTGAACATTAAGTACAACCAAACATTCCCTGATACTAACAAGTCCTTTAAGATATCCACTGATGACTTGCCTACTGCAATATTGGCTATTTCCTGATAGACTAAGTTATCTATTGGTGAATGCTTATTTGTGCAAATATATTTAGGTTTATAAAACTCTTTGAATATTTACAAGTGCACATTTATTAAAAGAACAAGAGAATAATCACATCATCATCATCAACATAATACCTAACAAACTGCGACATCGTCATTGTATTTGAAGCATATCATGGCGTCCTTTTTCTAACTTAGATTAATCAACTTAGATTGGACCTATGTTGAACTGCATTTAAAAAATGTATTTGGGTATGGTTTTCATCAAAATCATTATTTATATCTTTTGATCTACATATAAATATAAGTGGGCCATTATTATTGGACTTATTTCCCATAAACATATATCAACATATTATTTTTCACAAAAATCCAGTCTCATTTTTTCTATTTATTCTCCTTTTTATCAAATCTTTTCCTTTCTTTTCTTCTTCTCTTCCATTACCATCATCCTATGTTTTCATATACACCTTCTCTGATCATCAACATTGTCTCATCTTTTTTACTAGCAGTCCCCTACTCTTTTCTCCTTTGTTTGCTGACATCACTCCCTCATTCCCGTCACGTTGACCTCGTTCTTCCGCTCCTTCCATCACTCACCATCCACCACCTCTATCATTGATGAATATTAAATCTGAACCACCTATATCGTCAATTACACTATCACTAAGGTTCAAATATTAATTTAGATATTAACTCTTATCTTTTAGATCTAAACATAAAATGTTTTCCCAGTGAGATGACCTAGAACTTGTAGAAGGGGGGGTTGAATACAAGTTCTTTGAATTCTTTTCGATTGACTGTTCTTTAAGAAATTAAACTTTTCTGCGGAATATAAAGAACACAATCAAAACTCTATAAACAATTGCCTTTATTTGATTTAACAATTGATTACAAGTTTTCTAACAATCAAAACAAGCTTTGATCGTCAGCTTCTATTCTGTATATTGAGAGAATACAACTCTTTCAATTCTATACAGCTTCGTATTTTTTATCCTGTAATTTTTAATTACAGCTTCTAAAAACTAAGTTACCAAAAACCTAGCTTCCTAATTCAAATCAAATACAATCTTTCCAATTAAAAGATTTCTAACAAGTTTCCTTGTCAGCTACGTCTTCAATAAAGTCTACGTGTGCATGGAAGACTTTCCTTCTTTGATTTGAACTCTAACTCCATCAGTGATTAAGTCCTCGACTAATCTCCGATGGCTTCTTTAATTAGTCCCCGATCACTTCGAGTAATCTCTGATGCTTTGGCTTTAGTTGTTGATATTGTATAAGTCGTTGATGACGTCAGCATTAGTCTCTGACTCTTTAGTTCCAATCCCTGATGACGTAAGCTTTAATCTCCGATGACCAATCCTTCAATCTCTGATGAACAAAACTTTAATCTCCGATGAAGGATTCTTCAATCTCCGATGGACAAAGTCCAATCTCTGATGAACAGAAACTTAGTCTCTGGTGGACTTTTCCCTTAGTCTCCGACAAGCCAAATTCAATCTCCGAAGGACTAATAAATTTAAAACAACTTGTTGAACAAACTCAACAAGTATTCCAGCAATACATACAAATGAAATGAATCTATCTCTTTATCATAATGACTAATTTACAAACAAGAGATACTACTGCTAGCTACAATACTAAAGTGTTACAAACCAACACTTTTCTGTACATTTGTATTTCTAAGTATTCTAAAAACAATCATCATCAAATGTTTATAAAACCTAACATAAAACTTACAGATCTGAACGAACTTCATGACGGAGATGTGATCCACCATCAGATGAGAGAAAATTAAACTAGTTTTGTTGTCGTTTTCACTTGATTGAGTTTCTGTACCTCTCATATGTCATTACCACACGTTGTGTCAAGCTTAGAAGCCCTAAAATGTGAAAATAAAAGTTTGGAGGAGTTCTTGCCACTTTTAAAAGAAGCCGGATGACTTAGTCCATAAAGATGCAAAATTTGTGTTTTTTCCAATTTAGTAATTTTATAAACAACAAGTTCACAGAAGATCATCTTATGTTTTAAAATAACAAAGAAAAAAGCTATTAGGAAGTTAGAAAAATTAGTAAGGTTAAATTCGTGGTTTTAGACATAATAAAGTAATGAAAACAATAGATTTGTTTTGAAAATTAAAAAAAAGAGAGAGTAGTAAATGAGAGGGTTTTAAAATTAGTAATATTATTTCTTGTAGTGATTTGATTTTAGTAAAGATAAATTTAGTGAGTTTCGACTGCAATGTTAGGAAAGATAAAAAGTTACTATATGCAAACTAGTGGTGTACATTAGGAGGATTAAATAAAATATTTCTATCTAAACCAATGTTATTAGTTTAGAAATACTACAACCCAAACCAAATCATTATTTATCGTTCAGTTTCAGTTGAGTTGATAAATTTAAACTTAATGTTAATTTCTTATGTAAAATACAATATAATTAGTCTAAATTAATGAAATGATAAAAATAAAAGATATTATAATTTTAAAAACTTGTTACTTCGTTTTATCGATATGATTGTAGAAACCTATATATAATTGGAATTAATAGTAATTATAATTAAAATTATAAAAAATATTAATGTTTTACTTATTTTTTAATATATTCGGTTTGGTTCAGCGCCATCGATTCATACCACTCGATCTAAACCAAACCAATAACCGTTGGTTTGAAAATTCTATAATCTAAATCAAACCAATTAAAATGTTTAATCCGACAAAAAGTAATTAGTTTAGTTTGTTTTGAGTAGGTGGGTTTGAATTTTGAACACTCCTAGTGCAGATAGAGAAATATTTCCCATTTCCATATGGGGATGAGAGTTTCCTCTTTGTTTTAAATCCTGTTTAATATATTTTTTTGCCATGTTATGTTCGATTTTGCATTAAAAAAATATAGTTTGGAATAAGGAGGAGAGATCTATTTTAAATTTAAATAAAAATTAAATTTTAAGTAAAAGAAATCGAGTCCCGTTACCATGTTTACGGGTGCCCATCATCATTATTATTGTTGTACGGAGTAATCAAAAGAGGCAGTAGCGAAGGGTAATGATAGTCGGGACCTAGCGAAGATCGAAATTGGCGCCCCTTTTCTCTTTTCTCTCCATATCTCCATATATATATATATATATATATATATATATATATTCACATCTTCGCTTCTACAAACTGTTTGTCCACATTCTTCTTTCGATGTCGTCCATGCGTCGACGAACTCTGCTCAAGGTTATCGTCCTCGGCGACAGTGGGTATGATTGATTGATTCATCTTTACTGTGATTCCGTTTCCTTGTTTAGGGTTCATTTACGATTTGGTTAGTTTGTTTTCTAATACAGGGTTGGTAAAACATCGCTGATGAATCAGTATCCTATAATAATACTCTTATTGTTTGATCCGCCTTCATTTTGTGTGAATTGTGTCTAGTTTTTTATTATTTTCTTCTTGATTCACGTCTGTTTAGATGGCTTAATCATTTCAATGTTTATTTCTTTAAACTGTTAAATTGTAGTATGTGTGTGTTTAATTTGAAGTTAACGGTATTGAATGATTAATGTTACATCATCCTGGCACTGCTTGGCTGTAACTAAATTATCAGCATATTCTACTCATTTTTGTTAGTTGAGATTTTCGTAGCAATTAATTAAAATTATGGTTATGGGTGCACTTTTTTGCTATGTTTGAATAGTGTGTGTGGTTCTCTAACTCCTTATGTAGATATGTCCATAAGAAATTCAGCCAGCAATATAAAGCTACAATTGGAGCTGATTTCGTTACAAAAGAACTACAAATTGATGACAGAATCGTCACTTTACAAGTGGGTTTTTCACTGCTACTCTTTTTATTTTTTAAATATTTTCTAGTACCGAAGAAATTTAATTTATTGATAGATATGGGACACTGCTGGGCAAGAGAGATTTCAAAGTCTTGGTGTTGCATTTTATAGAGGAGCAGATTGCTGTGTGTTAGTATATGATGTAAATGTCATGAGATCATTTGATACTCTTGACAATTGGCATGAAGAATTTCTCAAACAGGTAAGCTATGATTAAATAAAGTATCTTGACTTTTTGTATGCCCCTGCTGCATATGATTCTCTGTTTAGTCCTATATCTTATGTGTCTAAATTATAAATCTCATTCTTATCTCCAGATACATTATATTGCTATCTTTCTGTTTGTCTATTTCTCCTAATGCATATTTTAGCACTTAACCACTTAGTATATTTGTGGTCTAATTTATTAAGCTGTTGGATGAAGTTCCTGCTGACTAGATTTTCAACGGACTCAATTATGGTATTTAATTTGGTAACTGACCCATTTGGTGTCAATGAGAAATAATTATATAAGATACTCTTCAAGATAAATAGGAACGTGTACCCGCTTTGATGCAGATAAGATACACTACAGTAAGGGTGGGTTTTGGAATTAGAATATTATGATTTTCTGCTTCCTCTCTCTGTTAACTTGTCGATTAGATTTAAATTAATTATTTTCTGCTGTTTCCACAAACTTATCCTTTTTGACTTTATGGCTGCCTGTTTTTGTTCGTATTTTGAATGCATGAACTGTTTTACCCCTTCTGGTTGAAAGTTAGATATTCATTTGAATTTATTCTTTAGGTAAAATATTCCTGTAACTCATAAAGTTTTTTAATGACCTATTTAATCTGATCAATAATTTTTTTATTGTTATAAATCGTAAAATTATAATGATTTTATCATGTAAAATGAGTAATTTACGCCTATTTAAAGTTTGCTATGCCTTCATTTTGCCTAAAAGGGTCAAATGTATTGCTAATTTTGGAACATAGGAGGGAGTAAACTATGACTTGTTTCTATCAGTGCCCAGCAAAAATCCTATTACCAATTGAAAGGATACAAAAGTCCTGGTATATGTGTCTTCAGAACCACAATTTGGAGCAATGAACTATTCGTTACACGTATGGAAGCTTAAATGACAAAATAAAGTCTTCATGATGTATGTCAAATATAAAAATTAAGAGTAATGATGACACATTTACTTTTTGTGCTGGTAATTTTTATTCTTGTTTTTATAAATGTTAGCGTAAATTTCATATCATGACCTGAGGTTTACAAATTATTATGTAGCACCACCTCTGGAAAGACCACAATATCAGTACCTTAACTCTGAATAAATTAGCATGCTCTCGCTTAGTTACTAATGGAGCTTAAGGAGACTTACTAGAGCTAATGGTTATTGTAAACATACATTAGTGCCCACCATATATCTAAAAAATACTCCTTTTCACATACTCCTTCCATTCTCTCTCTTCTTCTCCTGACTCCCTCTCTCCGGCACTCCCTTCAGACAGCAGCATTCTTTGTTCTTCTTTCTTTCTCGTTTTAATTCGTCGTAATCTACCTTTGGATCCCAAATATCAATCAGAACTTTTGGTGATTGGAATTCTGAGGATGGTAGTTGAATCAATAATGTTGCAGCGGCTGGAAAGTCTGTGCAAATGGTGTTATAGGTTCTTTATTTGGTTCATAATGTGTATTAGAGATGAGAGTGGTGATGTAAGGACTTCAATTGCGACGTCTTTATTCCTCACGCATTCAATGTTTCCCCTTAATCACTAAATCTCATCCGGAAAGATCAAATTTTGCCCACCTGTTTGATGCAAAATCTATGGTTTCTCTGTTTCTCACGTGCCAAATCTTCTCATACTCGATGGGGCATGGGAATGAAGATCAGAGATGCCATTTTTCATATTTATTAGAAGATATTGTTATTTAGAAATTTAATTTAATTTAGTATTTATAATCCTATGAAATAAGGTACTTTTTTTTTTTCTGTTAGAGCTCAGTAAGCCCAATATTTAATGGGCTTAGAGTTTCTTTATTGGGCTATGCCCTATAAATAGTATTTTTATTTTTCTTAGTCACTTAGACATTGATTAATGGAGAACAGAGAAGGGACCACAGATCATAGATAGAATTTACAGATCAGCGATATAGAATAAGAACATAAGAGGGAAACTAGGGTTAACAAAACAATATGCCTCAGATGACAAATTTCTATTGATCAATTTCAAGTGGTTTCCATGAGATTATTAGTCATTAATAGAGAACTAAACAATTTACCATAAAACTGAGAAAACTCCTATCTATAATCTAATAAATCCAGCCACTTTTGCCAGAGAAGCTTGTTTACCAGCTTGCGTTGTGTGGATTAAGGTTGTTTATCTGGCACTCATCAGTTTATTTGGACAATGGGTTGAAAAATGGCCAACTTTATAACAAGTTTACATTGTAGCACATCACGAGTTTTGGACAAAAAATTGTTCGAGTTGCCTTGTCGAGGTGGTGAAGTGTGTCTTTTAGTGGAAGAGGATTCTCCATCGCATGACTTATCAACTGCTCTGGCATATTCATTTGACCTGTCTCTAACATTGCTTGATGCAAGTCATGGCAACAAACTCAGCAGGCAAATCTTCCTCAACTAGTTGCTGGACTGGTATTACTGGGAACTTTTATTAGGCTAGCAACTCACGTATCCGTACTTGCATATCTATGTATAATACTTTACTTACTGATGCTCTAAATTTGGTGTACCAAAATATTTCTTTGTTTTCTATTTCCAGTTCTGTAAATTCTATTTCATAATATTAAATTCTCAAATATCACTTTTACGTTGCTTCTGAAGGAATTAATAATTCATACGCAACTCTTATTATTTTTATATTCTTCCCACATAAACTATCCTAGTTTACCACATTTTGAATATAATGTGCCCATTCTTGTATTTCATGTCATGAAGGGAACCAAACAGCATCTCACATGACAATGGCATGAAGGGTTTCAGTTAAGGAATATTATAAATTACTAGAAATATTCAAGACAGGGTACAAGGTTTCGATCCTTTTCTATACATGCAACAAGAGTTCATCCCAATCAACATTAGAGCTTGTGGACAAGTGATAACGTTACTAGCATATTCAGTCACATATATGTTCTCTTGCTTAATTTCATGAACTGAAGATGACTTTGAAGTTTTTACTCATAGCAAACATGTACCATGTTTGCACATTTCCTTTACCAGCTTGTTGGCACTTTGGTACTCCTTGATCCACCAAGTTTGAGCTGCTCTTTTGAGCTTGGCTTTTATTTTTATCCTTCATGTTGATTCGTGCTGTACCATTTATACAAGCTCCCCCAAAATGAATTCAGTCGAAAAAGCAATAGTACGAATGTCTCTACTAAAATCAGGAACTTTAATCTTTAAGCCTTCTGTTATATCCCAACTGCGATCACCTAAAATTGTCTCTCAATAATAGAATTTTCAAAAGCTATTTCTTCTTGCTTGTCGTCATGAGTTTTGGACGTTGAAGATTCACCAGGTTCATGATGTTGAACATGATCGTACAAACAAAGCCATGGAGTTGATAAATACTTCGAAGGTATTGATTCTAGAGCCTAAAGTGTCATTTATAATTTGTTGTTCTTGTATGAAAATTTTTAAGTTCTGCATTAAGGTGAGTAGCATTAACCATTTCGTTTAATGCAGGGCAGAACTGCAATTTTCTGGAATCTCATGAGTAAAAGTGCAGTAACTCTGCACTGTATTGTGACTGGACAAAAGTGAAAGATATAGGAACTTCTGCGGCTATTAAAATATTTCAGAAATCTTACGGCAGTAAATTGCAATTTCTTTCTTTTCCTTTTAACCTGGTCTTGACTTTGTTTATTGCAAAACAAAACAGTAGCAGCAAATTGAGGGAACATGCAGCGATCAACTTTCTTGTTTGAGTTGCTTTTTTTCTTTTCCTCCAATCTGCTAAAATTGACAATGTTCCGATCTAGGTTTTTGTTTAGGAGTGGTCTGATGGATCACAAATTGTGATTTGGGGATTTATCATGATCGGGAGGGGTTTGGTAGCAGAGAGGTTGGTGGTCAGAAGTTATGAGAGTGATGATGGCAGTTTGATTGCAGGTGGTGGCGTGATCTGGTATCAATTTGTTGCATGACTTGGTGATGTTGCAGTGGTGTTGATAGTTTACAATGGTGGTCGGGGTTGATAATCTGGGCAGGTCGGAGTCTGCTTCAGGTTGATTCTGGATTGGAATTTTTTGGAATAGGATCTGGGTTGATGATGGCTGTTAGTTGTGTTGCTTGGTTATTTGATTGATGATAAGCAGAGTTATAGCACTGTTTAGATGGGCATGCAGAGGATGGTTTTAGCAACAGAGGGGTTGTGGTCTATTATGTGGGACATGGGAGATAGGAATGGTAGTTGGAGTCTAGGCTCTGCTACTGCGTGATGGAGAACAGCAAGGGTACAGATATCATGGGTAGAACTCAGAGATCGTGATATAAAGTAGGAATGGAAGAGGGGATAAAAAGAGAGAAACAGGTGATGACAAAGCAATATGCTTCTCGGTTAACAATATCAATTCTAAGTGTTTTTTATGAGATTACAAGTCTTAAATAGAGAATTAAACAAATTACCTAAAACTCAATATCACTCTTGAAGGAAACTCCTATCTATAATCTGAAAACTCCAAAGATTGAGATAACTACCAATAAAAATGAAGATAATAGCCAATAAAGCTAATGAACTCGAAATTTATCTCAAGGACAAACACATCTCTTCTGTCACATTATTAATTAAAGAATTTGAGAATATTCTCCCAATCTCCTTATACCACAGAGGTATTATTTCTTTCTTGATTTATATGTAGAGTTGCATAGTACAAATCATAGTGATTCCTACCTTGGAGGTTTGTATTGTTAGTTTTTATTCGTTATTTTAAATTTTTCTTGTTTTGTCCTGTATCAAATTGGTGTCAGAGCCGAAGCTTGGGATTTTTTTTTCTCTTTGAAATCATTGTTCATTGCAGTAGTGTTTGGGTTAAAGGTGTTGATGATGTTGACTGTTCATCGAAGTAATGTTCATAATGGGCACTGTTCATTGGAGCACTATTTATTGCAATACCTTTCATTCAGAAGTGCTATTCCTCAAAATACTTCTCTGTTCTTCCATTTTCATAAACTTGGTAAACCAGCAAGAATCAACACAAAGAGATTCTTTGGTTAACGATAGATGCATCATGCTCTGTTTCTAACATACTTGAATTCAATAGCGCAGTCAAGCCATCTGAAACCAACAGAGTCCCATTTATCCCTCAGACTCTCTCAACACAGTCGATTATGGTTGTTGATCCAATATGCCAGAAGAATTCCTGAGACAATATTGTTAGGAGGACTTGAGGGGCTTATTGTCTTCTTTTGTGCCCATGGTGACTTCAGAAATAGGTGGTGTAGTGAGAAGAGAAGGATCTGTCAATTTTGAAAGGGAATGAACATGAGCATAGTTATCAAAAGCTTGCCTAGGCCCGCATCTAGGCACATGGCCTATCTCATCCCACCATCTGTGCCTCCCCTCGCATGAGACCTAGTTGTTTCAATGAGGTGTGGGCCTCACAAACTGACATGCGACTCATAAGGCCCCTTTGAGGCACACCTTATTGAGCCAAGGCCCTTTTCCAATTAATTTTTGTTTTTCAAAAACTTATGCGGCCTATATTTTGTCCCATTTTTTGTTTGAGTATTTACTACATACGTTACTCAATAATTACCAGTAAGTAGCAATGTAAATGGTTGTATTCGGATACGAATATGAATAATACCCATATGATAATAGCTAATACGAATACGAATTTTGGATATAATACATTTCTTTTATAATTTAATAAATTTGTGATATATCATAAATAACTTTGCATTCAACAACTAAACAAACTATCATAAAAATTAAAATATTCATTTTGCTCTAAATGTTTAATTATATTTGACCATAAACCTTTACCGAACTTTAAAAAATCCAAATTTTATAGGAATATAAAATAAATATTATATAGAATTTAATACTACCTCTGTCCCAACCCATTCGCAACCATTTGACTTTTCACAATTATTAAGGAAAAAGTGAAGTTGTGATCAAAATGACTATATTGTCCTAGTGGAGAATGTATTAGTTTGAAATGAGTAAAAATGTAGTGGGAAAGTAAATGAGTTGAAATTAAAGTGATGTGACGTAAATTAGATGTTGGAAAGGTAATTTCGATAAATTACATGATAAAATTTTCTATAAAAAGGACAGTTGCAAATTAATGGGACATCCGAAAAAGGATAGTGCTAATGGACCAGGACAGAGGGAGTATAAATAACAACTCTAATCGAGAACAAATATTATGGATACATATATTCTTGTATCCGTATCTATATCCGCTTTTAATCGGATATGAATAATATTTCGAATACAAATATCAAATATTTTGGATTCTGTTTACGGCTTTACTAGTGAGTACCTAGTTTAGAAGTAGTACTTAGCAGCGGTGCCAACTATTTTATTACCTGATTTTTTCCCTGAAAGATACACTATCTAATTTTTGTTTGCTTGAATACTAGTTCAATGCTCATTAATTTTTACTTAATAATACTTAAGCACCAACTACCAAATGAAACACAAGATCATATTACACAATTTTTTCCTAGATCTTGTTGTACTTATTTTGTAGTAAATAATCAATTATACATGAGCAATATAGCTAATCAAGAATATTATATACTAAATATGTGAGGCTCACCTCAATAAGGCAATAGGACGCACCTTGACTTGTGCTTTGAGTCTAGGCCCCAGGAAGACCTTTACGCCACCTCAGTGCACCTCGCTTTTTAAAAAACTATCAGCATGAAGTTGCAAGGATTCATCCAGGTGTCATGGATAAATATAACAAGGCTTTTATTAGGGGTGTGACCTATAATACTTGCAAACTTTTTTTATTTTTTTCCCCCTTTTTCAGATCAAAGGGTGAGTAACATATAGCAGATATGATTAATTCATTTATTTATAAAATCTACCTACATGTTGAAAGTAAATACACAATTGCTTAAGTAATTTTAGTTAACTAAATATTTATCAATTATCTATTCATAATCAAACTAATTTGACCACCAAAATGATGAAAACACGTGCTTGAATGCTATTTAACACATATAGAAGTTTAAATACGTCTTTTTGCAGTTTAATGAAGTTATTGAACGCCATTTGGGGACTTGACACTTGCTTTTACACCTGCCTTTAAATTGGATGGAATTGATGTAATATGCTAACTTATTCAATGTTCAAGTGGTGATATGGTGGTCTTTTAGTAGAGATGCTACATAAAAATGTGTAAATCTCAAGTGGTGATATGGAATTTAGCCTAGAAAATTTTATGGCTTCAAATTTCTGCATGTCATGTTTTCATTGTTTAAAAGTATATTTCGGTGTTTGTGAAGTTGCATCAGATGCATATGTTTTATGTATTATTTTATGAGTCTAATGCATATACGTTAAAAGATAAAACAATTATTACAAGATGGTCATTCAGAGAAGGTGAGAATGCAACTTTATTAAATTGTTACATATCCTCTGTATCGTTTCTTTGATACGAGTTCTTACATGTTTTTATGTTACTTTGAATTCTAATATTGCGGGTTTGACAAGTGAACCCTCCTAATAGCTTAAAAATCATGTGAAATTTTCTAAATATCCGGAGCACTTTCCTGCAAGCAGCAACTGTTATAAGTTGAATCATAAGAAGTATGACTGCGTTTGGGAGTCTATATGCTGACCACCTTCATGAGCTAAAATTACGTGAATCTTTTAGTTTAAAAAACTTATAGTCAGAAGAATGATCGGAAGACTTGGTTGAAATAGTAAATTTCATCTGAAAATGCATGTAACAAGTTGTTAATAGGACCAGGTTCTCAAGGTTTTAAGTGGGTTTATAAACAAGTAGAGTTGAGTTTTGGTTTTCATTAACTTCTTAAATTTCCTTGATGATTTTATGGATAATACAAATTACAACCCCAAGTGTAAGATAGAAAAGGGTTCAGGAATAGGGCTAAGAAGCAAGGATTTGTGGTTTGGCAAATTTCAAGAATTGAAAATTAGAGAACCTGAAATGTGTTACCAGTAAAATAGATTTTTAAGTTACCTTTTCTCTGAGAAAAATGAATAAGAATGTCAGTAATATATGTTCTTTTTTGTTGCTTTATGATGTAATCCATGTTACATGGACTCTTCATTTTGCCCGAAGTATCTGCGTCCGTACTCAACACTTGGACAAGAGTGTGGGACACTTCAGTTTTACACTCCATCTGATGTACATGCCTCTTTGAGATACACAATTGATATGAGTTCCTTTTTTGTATAACAACCCTCTCTCATATGCTAAACTCTTATTGTATTTTGCAGGCAAATCCTGCTGATCCTAAGACATTCCCTTTTATATTGCTTGGTAACAAGATTGATATAGATGGTGGTAATAGTCGAGTGGTAAGTTTTTTAAGGGTTAATGTTGTCGCAGCTTAACTGTTTCCGACCATAAATGTATTGTGCCTGGATACAGGTATCTGAGAAAAAGGCGAAGGATTGGTGTGCTTCAAAAGGAAACATTCCTTACTTTGAGACATCTGCAAAAGAAGACTACAATGTTGATGCTGCATTCCTTTCAATTGCAAAGACTGCTTTAGCCAATGAGCATGAGCAAGATATGTAAGTATCATAACTTGGAATTGAAATTGGTTTCAAACAATTAGTTCTTGGCGTATCTGTTATAGAAGTCAATGGTTGACATGATTGGTTGTGTATCATCTTACAAGGGTATGAGTGTCTAACTGTCAAATGGACTCACTCTTTTGGGGATGGAGGGAGTAGTTATTTTGGGGTAGGCTTAGTGATTTGTGAAGGTTAAGCAAGTGGTGCTTGTTAGCAGCATGCTAATATAAGCCTTAGACCTATAATATAAATATGCTGCTATATAATCACTATTTACTGGCTACTAGTTTATCAATGAAATGAAACCAGCCTTCGTGCTGTGAATTATCCTCTCATCTCTTTGCTTTCTCTTCCCATCCAATCTATCTCATTCTCATTACCTTTTTCTTCTATTTTTCACCTCCTGTTTTCTCATCCCCTGCTCAAGTTACCTAAAAATCAACTACTAGTCATTAGGACTTTGTCAAGCATTCCTGAGAACTTGGTACAAGAGTCTCGTGCTCGATCTATCCATTGTAGGCGTAATCTCGTGCTCAAGGTGCACCTAGGCTTAATCCCCATCCCTTCATTTGTGCCTCACTTTGCTTAAGGCCTCTCTCCTTCAATGAGTTGCTTGCCTCAGCTTGTAAAACGGAGGCACAAGTTTACTTTGAGGCACGAGTTTCCTTTGAGGCACGCCTTATTGAACCAAGGTCCTTTTCAATTTTTTTAGCCCAATATTTGTTTGGGTACTTGGGTACCTTTATAGTTATATTACTTAGAATTATATTTAGTTACCAATTACTTGGTAGGATGTACTTGTTCTGATGTATCTTGTTACAATTCTTAATTTATTTTTCTTATTGACTACAGATACTTCCAGGGCATCCCAGATGCTGTCTCAGAAACTGAACAAAGAGGTGGTTGTGCGTGCTAGATTGGGTAGCAAATTATTTAACAGATAAATCACAACCTGTGTTTTGTCCCACTTGGATTTTTCTAACTGTTGGTCATTTTTTTTATGCAAAGTATTTTTCTTAGTGTACACTAAGCACTCATGATTTTGTTTTTGTTTTCTATCATATCTCAGAAGAGAGTAGTTGTCGAAGTTGTGAATGTGATTTGATAGACTAGTGATGGTATTGGTTCATTGTTGACTATCCTTTGCAGTTCTGGATAACATCTTGTACTTTTTAGGGATGGCCTAAAACTTATTCCAAAGTGTCTAAACCTTCCTGTTTGTAATGGTGATTCGGTATTTACTAAAAGAAAAGCACTCCAATGTTTGGTGGCAGGTTGGCTGCAAATAATTCTGATTGTGAACTGCTATTTGTTTGGTACTCCCTCCGTTCCAAACAAAGCTACACGTGGGATCCACAAAAAGAGCTATACGTGGATTTTTGGCAAATATTAATATTATGTTTGATTGTAAATTACATGTATAAATAATAAATTTTTTTATGAAATTTATTATGAATGCTCAATTAAAGATAAAAAAATTGCAACGAAATTTTTTCAAAAATATAACATCGTAATAAAAAAATTATATAAATATAACTTTTTTTAAGAATAAATCTTATTATCAAATATTTCTTTTTTGAACAATGGGAGCAATAGTTCTGAGCAATAGTTACGGAACTACTTGAATGGCTCTAGAAGTATTAGTTCACTATTAGGTAAGTTGAATTTTAAGCTTTCTTGCTGTAGTAGTTTCGTTGTTTCCTCTAGGGAAACAAAGAAACAAAGAAACAAAAAGCAAAATGAAAGTTTTTATTTTTATGTTTTCCTTCTCGTGAATAATTATGTGGTAACCACTTGCTTAACCATTGCCAACCGCTAAGCCTGCACCAAAAGTAACTTCTCTCTCCATCCCCAAAGACCGAGTCCATCTTCTCTTTCCATCCCAAAAATTGAGTCCATTTAACAATTAGAGAGTGTTAGAACAACCGCAAGTTATAATTAAAATAAAAATATGTTATGAAAGTAAAATACCGTTATTTTATTAAGTAGTTTTACTTAAATTCAACTAAAATATACTTTAAATTACATTTTCAAAATTGCAAGCCGACGTGAAACTTCACGGGAAGGCAAGGAACGACGTCGTCAAACTAGCTTAACCCAATTCTTCCCTCCCACCATCAAGATTATTCACCAGTAAGTCTTTTACTCTTTCTAAGTCTCATGTTGAAATTACTTGATATAAATTCTGAAGTGTTTACCATTTTCCACAGCTGCCTCTTTTGATTAATTTTAAGCCCTTTCGGAGTCCAGACCTTGTGAGACCACGCAACTTGATACTTACAAAAAATTTTAAAAAAATTCAACTAACTAAAGCAACAATTCAAACATTATTATTATTATTTACAATAATTTAAAAAATAATTTTATTATTAGTATTGTAAAATAAAATCATGGAGATATTAATCATACATAAAAAATAATTAATAATTTAAAATACAAATAAAATAATTATTGATCAACAAACGATACTACTAATTCAATATTTAAAATTATTAGCAAATAATGATAACAACTACTCATACAAATTATCAACAATTATAAAAATAATCTAATTCTTAAAACTGGTTTATATAAATATATAACTGTAAAAAATTGAACCTGGTTTGCAGGAGTAACAAAATTAATAATAAAAATTAAAAATACATTAGAATTGCGGATTATTTAAAGAAATAAACCTCTTAATTCATGCAAAATTCTGTACGACTAGAATCATATTATGCCAAATGAAAACTTATTATTTAAAAATTACGACACTAAAAGAATATATAAATTTGAAACTTTTTGTAAGATAATTTTTATAAAAATGAGCTCATAACGAATTCCCCTATGTATATATATTAATATATATATATGTGCGTGTGTGTGTGAATGTATGTAATGTCAAAAGTGGGTGTTGAAGTCCGGCAAAGCAAGAGGCATGCAGTCTTGTCATCCATAGTTTTCAATTTGAAGGACGTGGACTCCTAACCATCTCTCATTTTCCATATATATATATATATGTGTATATATATATATAAAATAGAGCAATTACTAAGAAGAAACGAAGATACAGATAGCAGAGCAGAGAAAATGGGCGTGGTAATTACAAATACAACATGGTTAAGAACAATTTTCACCGCATTGGGATGCGTGATGGTGGCAACTCTTGTTTACGCCATCTCCATCGACGGCCTCCCTTTCCATAAAGACCTCCTCACTCCGTAAGTACTACTTCTAGTTGATACTCCATTCTTTCAAAAAAAAAAAAACATTTTGAAGGCCTTTTAAGTTTGGGTTACACGTATCAATAATAAATTTTTTTCGTTATATTTATAATATAAATGTTCAATTAAAAATCATATATAAGAATATTGTAATAATAAATTTAAAAAAATATGACATTATAATAAATAAATTATGTAAATGTTATTTTGTTTTTTGGAATAAATTTTATTCTCTAATGATTATTCGCTCTTTTTTGGGAACGGAGGGAGGGAGGGAGTATATAATATAAATTGGGATTTTTGATGTTATTGAAACTGCTCTCTGCTGTTGCTTAATTTGATCGGTGTATGAGCCTGTTTGGGTACCACTAACTTATAAGTAAAATTGTAAGTTGAAAATAAGTGATTTTATTGTTTTGCTCATAAGAAAAAGTGTTTGGCATGAATTTTGTCTTATATTTTAAAAGTTTTGGTCAAACATTCTAATAACAAATCAACTAATAAGTTGAAAAGCTAAAACCAATAAATTGTTGTTTATTTTTTTTAACTTATATTTTAACTGATAAATTTAGTTACAAGTTACTCCCTGTTGGAATTTGGAATCCAATGTATCATGCACATTCTCCGCAAACTCAAACAATAAAATAAGATGATGAAATTAAGACGAGAACATACAAATCAAGAACACAATGTTTTATCCTGGTTCACCTAAAACCAGGTTACGTCCAAGTCTTTTTGAATATTATTACTATTGATCCAAAGTTTCACAAGATACAATTATGGTGGAATATCTCACACTCCGCTAATTTACCTTGAAAGCTCTCAATAATTACAAAATATCTTCACCCAAAACCTCACAAAAAACTAAATATTATGATTTTTAATTGATCCTCTCATAAACACAATAAATCATTGTATTTATAGGCCCCAACATAATGTTAGAAACCCAAAAGGAATTGGAAATATAATCAATCCAAAATCCAAATGGAAACCTATTCTAATTAGGAATAGAAAATAAAACACATTTCAATAGGAAATAGAAAAACCTATTCATAATTAGAAAATGATAATGTTGAAGTATGATCCAACTTCAACATTCTCCCACTTGGCGAATACTTCACACACAATGCAACAATAATTGCAACATGATTTTCAAGACCCTTAATATCAGATATATGCCTTCATAACTCTTCTATGCTATCAACCATAGTAATCAAGTTCGCACAACCTGCTTCCGTTTCAAACATCACCAAGCGAACAAACCTTGCTCCCACTCGCTCAGGAGTCCCAACTGACTTGCAAACAACCATGTTGAACGTCTTCAAGATTCCTTCGACATACTTCTTTTGTCCAAGCCAGAGTTGTTTTTGTAATCAATCTTTGTGATATGTCGCTTGATATAAGCATAAGAATCATCTTGCATAAGAATCATCTTGACATCGTATAACCCTTTGATAACACATCCGAAATGATTGCTTTAGCCAGTGCAAGGGTAACAAAACTTGAACATCAAAATTTTCTCCCTAATGACAAAAAATCTCTTTGATTACAACACATGAATTTTCTCCAATGTCAATTTGGTCACCAGTGAGAAGATTTCAGCATAAGAAACACAATCTATCTGAGAATCTTTTCCCACCAAATTCACCATATTTTTTATCACCTTCGCATGATCCGTTATTTTTAGCATCTCTTTGTTCTCCAAATAAACGCTCCCTCTATCATAATTTTCATAATAACTAAACCATTCGCGATGAGAAGTCATATGAAAAGAGGCACTAATGTCAAAATACCACACACTAGAATTGAATTGCGCAACGCATGCCGCAACTAAATACAAATTTATGGTGTTGGTCATCCCTGCTCTTGGAATCACCTTTGTCATTAGTCGCTTTGTTAGGACAATTTTCCTTTCCATGACGACACTTCCAACACCGAACCTTTGACCGATCAATGATCATTGCTCATCCACATGATCGAGATCTGCAAGCATCACTCCTTACATTCTTGTTTTGAACTCTGCCTCTATTCACCATCAAATGATCCTTAACTTGATAAAGATTTTTCAGCTTCATCCAAGGGTCTTCTGTGGTCTTCTATGTGGCAACTTCCATCAAAACAATACCGGTAAGGCATAAGCCGATCAAGTTTTTCGCTTTTGGATCTAAACGCTTCCACTCCGTGATTTGCTCCTTTGTCACCGCCTCTACTACATCAGAAGAACAACCATCCTCCTTATCCGTAACAATTATTGGCTTAAGATTCTCAATCACATCCCCTAGACCTCGTTCGATAAGATCAATAATTTTGAATTTCCATGATTCAAAGTTCTTACCGTTTAACTTCTCCATCTCAAACCCTAAGTTGTAGACGTACAATATCTTCCAAAATTCACCTATAAATCCCAAAATTCACCTATAAATCCCAGGAACTCTGTCACGCACCAAAGCTCTAGATACCAAATGTTAGAATTTGGAATCCAATGAATCGCGCATATCCTCCACAAACTCGAGCAATAAAACAAGATGATGAAGTTAAGACGAGAACATACAAAACAAGAAAATAATATTTTACCCTGGTTCACCCAAAACCGGGCTACGTCTAGCCTGTCTGAATATTATTACTATTAATCCAAGTTTTCCACAAGATACAATTATGATGGACTATCTCATACTCCGCTAATCTACCTTGCATACTCTCAATAGTTACATAATATTTTCACCCCTTTGTAAGAGACCCTTTCAAATAACTAAATATTATGATTTTTAATTGATCCTCCCATAAACACAATAAATCATTGTATTTATAGACCCCAACATAATGTTAGAAACCCAAAAAGAATTGGAAATATAACCAATCCAAAACCCAAATGGAAATTTATTCTGATTAGGAATAGAAAATAAAACACATTCCAATAGGAAATAGAAAAACCTATTCCTAATTGGAAAATGATAATGTTGAAGTATGATTCAACTCCAACACTCCCAAACATCTTTTCTTGAAAATGTGTTATAAGTCAGTCAAACCGACTTATAAGCAGCTCTCAAAGTGACTACTAATACAATTATTTTATTTACTTTATGCTAATTATATTTTTTGGTTGTTGCAGATGGATGATAGCGACCTTGATAGATTTTTATATCAATGTTGTGGCTATAGGGGTATGTATCTATAATCTACCTATATGTTATGTATCATAAGTTCATTCTTTTTGTTGTTTGGAATTCTGTGATCTTTCCAACAATTTGTTGGAAAGGTTGATTTTTGCCTATTTATTGAGTTTCGGGATTTGAATATGCTCCCTACGCTTCAAGCCAATTTGTAACAATAGAGACGATAAGGAATTGGTGTCTCAAATTCCTTGTTTGGAGAAGCTCGGTTCGAAGTTTGTTTTGCACGGCCAGGCCGTGTGCTAAGTCTAGAGGAAATAGTGGCTTTAGGAGTCGCGCACGGCCAGGTCGTGCAGAAGTGCACGGCCGTGCGCGACATTGGGTAGCAGTTTGAGACTTTTTTTTTCCTGTTTCGACTTGGTTTCTTGGTGCGACTTGATGGTTAAGTTACATGGTTCTTATTTTGATTCTAATTAGGTTTGTAACTTGTGTAAATAGATTTGATATGTTTATATGATTAAGAGAGTGAGGCTTATGTGAGACGTCATAGGAATTCATCTCTATGTTGTGATTGAGTTGTTTTTCTCTCTTGGTAGCAATTGAGTAGGTGAGCTTGGGTCATCTTGTAATTCTTTGATTTTTATAGTGATATTTCTTGTGCCCGTGGTTTTTCCTGATTTTGGGTTTTCCACGTTAAATCTTTGTGTCATCTTGAGATCTGTTATTTACTTTGTTAGTTTGCTTCCATTGTGGTGTCATCTGGCATATTTTATAACAAAGACGGATGTAATATCCTCAACATAAAATTGAATATCATCGTGCTGCATCTGAGGTTCTATTAGATAAATGTAAAAATATATTTTCCTCATGTTTGTAAAATGTTAAATTTTTTTTTCATTAAAATTGTTGGAACTAATATTGAAGTATAAGTTTGACGTATATTATCTAAACAGAACTAAGCTATAATCAACTGGTTTATCTGTGGTCAAGTAATTTTATGTGCTGGATGGGAACTTGTGGTTCACAACATTTTATTTTTTTGCTCTAAATGTTGCTCGGTGCAACTCATCTAATATTCTGTTTCTGGAAAATGGGGGGTGGGGGGTGTCCATACTTGGGAGGGAGAGGAAGAGAGCGTCTTGGAGTTGGGTGTAGTTTTGTTTTAGTCCTATGCCTAAATGCAATTTCCTTTTGGATGATACAGATAGAAATAAAACTAGTGACTTTTTATAAGTAGCAAAACTTAATTTGAGTGGAAACAGTCAAAAACTTAATTGATAGTCCAATTTCCATGCAGTCTAAGTCTATCCAGTTGTCTGATTTAGTGACTGCGATGAAGCTTGGCGAATCTTGCAGATAGTAATTTATTCTACACTTCTACTTGTCACAGGCTTGGGTCTTTTACAAAGAATCAAACTGGGTTAGTGGAATTCTTTGGTTAGTTCTGCTGGTATGCTTCGGAAGGTAAGCGTTGTATTTATTCTTATTATAATTGTTCCCATGAATTAGGTCTGTTTCTATTATGCCTTTTATATGTATAGAATATTGTGATACCTGAGCAAACTGATGGAATCTATTCGGAATAGATATGTGTACATGCAAATTTTATCCATAAGTGGCAATTGTCTCTGACAATTTTCTTTTGGTGCGAGTTATACACATGGATTAACTAGTGTGTACTTTTTAAAGCGGTGTGTGTGGTAGTTGAACGCTGATAGGGATTGACGGACTCTTGTGTTATATTGAAGATCTTATGGACTTCTTCATTCTTCAGCATCGATTCTTTGTTTTGCAAATAGATATCTTGAAGTTGTCATAATAATAAATGATCCGTCCTCCGTACTTGGTTCTTTGGACATAGGGTAGGTTAGGTCTCACTTTTACAAACCTATTCCCGATAAGGGCAAGACAAGCTCGTTTCCAAGTCGTGTTGTAGACTCACCGAGTTGAGAGAATAAAGCTGAGGTTTCTGTGATCATATACAGGATTTGGATAAAGCTATTTCCATGGCATAACAAGGTGAGGGACTTTAGTTTATGATTTTTTTATTTTTTTGTTACACAAAGTTTGGGTTGAGAGTTCCCCAGTCTAGAGCTAGCCTCAGGCATCTTTAAGGGCTTATATTGGTACTTACAGGGGTTTAGAGTGATACTTATTATCTACCGAGCGAAGGATGGTTAGCAAGGCTGGAACCCTCAAATCATTAGATTGAAGGATTCATCTGCCCTTACATTTATTGTACTTCCGTTTTCCACATTGAATGTCCTAGTTTCATTTTATAAATTTATTATGAGTTCTTTTAATTGAAGTATATAGCCTTAATGGCATTTTAATTCACAGTAGACCTTTTCTTTTGTTTCTCACATAAGTAGTAGGATTTTTCAAATCTTTAGATATTATTGCTATACGTTGATAAAGTCTCGCTTTTGATTGAAATGATAATATTTTATTTTTTGCTAAGTTACATTGTTCCTGTCATTTTCAGCTTAAATTTTTGTTTGGAGATTCTAGATTTTAGTAGTGTAATTAAATTTTGGAGATTCTAGATTCTGATAATATAATATAATTAATCTACTAGAATCTCCAAAATTAAGCCGAAACAAATGGGGCCATGGACTTGGATGAAGTGTTCATGGATACTTTGTAAGTTTCCCACATGATCATGCCTCAATTTTATCACATTTTTACACTAAAATAAAGTGTCTCACTCTAACACCCTTGCTTTCGAGGGAAAACAAAGAGTCCATGTAACATAGGTTTTCTGGTACACACTACAATAGACTTATTTTCCTGCTATGGGCAGCCAATGGTTGGTCGGTCTTCTATGATGGGAACTTTATAAAATTTGTATTACCTTTATATCAGATGAGAATGCAGAAGTAGTGGAATCTTAACTTCCCTGGAATTGATATTGTCCTTGAAGTAAATACACTTGGTCTATTCAGTGCCTATAGGAATGACCAAAGGAAAATTTCATCTTATGAATGTTCTGTTTGATGGATAATAGGTATTTAATTTTACTAGCTGCCATTGTTATGTGCACTTGCCTGTAAATAAACTGTGATGTTGTACCCATTGTTCGTTATTTGATTCATTGGATTTGTGACACTTTTATGCTTGGTCTAATGCATATACTGTATGAAGCCAACCGATGCTGGATTTATTACTTCATGTTATATTGTTTTTTCCTTATTGGAAAACTTGTCTGTATCACACGAGTTATCTTACATGACTGATGTTGAAATCATATGTATGTTATTTCACAGCATTACCACATGTGGCTACATCGTCTTGCAATTAATCAAGCTGTCACCTGAGGAGTCTTTACATGATCCAATGTACTTTCTTATATTGCGGAACAACACAAAGTAAGTTCTTACTACTTATGTGGAAAACAAAAGAAAACGTCACCCTTCAAGTCATAGTTTGTCTACTCTGTTCTATTTCTGGTTTCGATCAAGTACTTGTAAATGGGAAAAATTTAGGTACTGGGAGAGCTTTCTCTACTTAACGGAGTCTGATTTTGCTTGTTCCTAATTAGTTGGAGTCCAAAGGACTACCGGGTACTAGATGGGTAGACACAAAATAAGAAAAAACCCAACTTGATCGGGTAGCAGTAGATTTACTCGATTATTTGAAATGAGAACATGACTTAAATGATAGAAATTGGTGAACGAGTGCATGATTTTTCTTCTTGATTTGATTGCTGTATATATACACAAGTTTACAAGTTATGCCTTTAACTTGGGCTAAATTATATCTAATTACATTTAATTACAGCTACTAATCTCCTAAACTAGGCTACACAATTAATTACAGTCAGTCATATCCTGTGATTCTAACACTCCCCCTTGGTGCATAAATACCTTGCATGCCCAACGTGCTACAAAATGGATGAAATTGCTTACTACTAGTCCTTTAGTAAAAAATATCTGCTATCTGATGTTCTGTTTTGACATAATGCGAGCAGATAAGATCAGTTGTCAACTTCTCTCTAGGAATGTTGTCAATTTCTATATGCTATGTCCTATCATGTTGTACTGGGGCAGTTGCAACAAAAATGGCTGCTTTATTATCGCAAAATAACCTCATTGTTTCTTTACCGGGCTACTGGAAATACCCAAGTCTTTTAGCAAGGTTCGAAGATGTAGCAACTGAAATACATCTAATGCTATGACTCTGAACGCTTCCTCAGCACCTAGATCTGGCCACAATGGTTTGCATTTTACCGTGTTACTGACAAGATTACCATTAAAAAACTAAACAATTACTGAATGTAGAGCAGTGATAATCTAAACAGCCAGACCAAATAACATCAATAAAGGCTTCAATTTTAGTATGGCCATGCGGTGAGTACAATATGCCTTCTGTGGAGCATATTTTAGATACCTCAATATCTGTAAATGGTTCTCATATGGGAAAGCATGGCATATGGATACACTGACTTACTACCCTATAAAATAGGAAATATGATTCAGAAGAAGAATTAATGAAATTAATTTTTGATAATTATGTTTTCTTCTTTAGGGTTAAATTATTGCTATAACTAATTATTGGTTCTTGTGCAAGTTTTCCTTATCTTTTATTTAACTTAAATTTATTGATGGATTATTATTTAGGAATGAAGTGGAACAAAGGAGGAGGGACTTGGTTGCAAGTGCAAGAGTTCTGTTCAGTTTATTGGGCTGCTTGATGTTAGGAACTTTGTTATATACTATCATCACAGATGGTTCTCCATTTCGCCCGGAGATTTTTACACCGTAAGTTATTTTCCTTCACATCTGTATTTCTCTTGAAGGATGAATATAAGTAGATTGTGTGTGCGCGTGAGTGCTTGTACACGGTTTCCAACTCTTGCCTGGTAGCGGCGTACTATCTTGGATAAATACTTGTCCACCAAAGAACTTTGTTTTCAGGGAATTAGCACACATCTGACCTGTGCCACCAAAGAATGACTCTTCACATAGGAAGTCTAATTTGTCAATATAAAACCCCATATTTGATGAGCCCTAACTAATATTGAGTTCCCATTTAAGATCATTGTAGTGACCTGATTCTTCTTAGCTTTCAACCCATGATCAAAATCATCTCTAATATCCTTATGACATGGCACCTAAGTCTAGTTAGTAGTTATGGCACTTGTCCATCTGCCACCCTTAATGCTTGTATTAGTCATATAGTACATGGGCAGCAATTTCTTGTTGCCTCCTGGATGAAACAGATAGTTAAACATTATCTAAGAAAAAACTTACGATGAAGAAAAATAAAATTATGTTTATATTCTTATAGATTATGATTTCCGTAAACAAATCAATCGGCACATGATCATGTGACTAATCAGTCGGCATATGATTTGTGTTTGGACAAAGTTAAGGAAGGTCAAGTCATCAGTTTTTGGAGGAGTAGAGTTCTGTGCTATATTGCTATTAACTTCTCTTTATTTGTATGGATTTTTTACTTTATTCTTTATTTCCTTTTCTAATATCTTTATATTTATTTTATTCTTCCTCAATTTCTATCAGCATTGACATCACCTTCATCCAAAACTATTTGGAGTGGCAGTCAATGAACTCAAATGAGAAAACCAACTAGAGATTACAAAAATAAAAGGAAAAAAATTGAAAATAAAAATGAGCAAAAAATAAAAACCAAAATTTAATGAAAAATTTTAAAGAAGGAGAAAGAAAGTATTAGAAATAAAAGGAGGGACCTACCCCTCCACTTCCTCTCCTCTGTCCTAACTCCAACCATCCAGAAATCTATCTCCTACCTTAAGTTAGTTTCGGCAGACCCCTTCCTTTCTTTATGTCATGCTCTTGGTAGAATAATTGGTAGATATTTGTTGTTTTAAATTAGATTAGAAAACTGCATAAATGAAGCATATTAGAGTTTAGGTAATTGTAGTGATTTTTATTCTTATCTTATATGTTTTTAAATTTCCTGGAGGAGGTATGTTTGTTCCATCTTATGATATCATTATTGATTTTAAGCCTGTATGTTCGGCATAAATCCCTCAATTGGTTTTCTCTGAATTGCTTTGTTCTTTCCTCCTTATCTATCTTACATCTGGTGTGCTTAGCACTCAACTCAAAAAGATAAATAAGCACGAACCACTTTTATGTATAAGCAATTTAACTAGCTAAAATATGTACAGGTGGATGATAGCAACACTTATTGATTTCTACATCAATGTTGTGGCTTTATCGGTATGTGCCAACTATGAAAGAATTTAATGCTTTGGTTCTTTGTATTACCTTAAGATGGTGGTTTACTCAAATATTCTGCAAATAGACGACTTCTTTATGTCAAGGTGAACTGGTAATACCATTGGAATTGACAAAATGTATGATGACCAATATATATGTGGCCTTGGCTCTGAATTTATATATTTATCAATATTAGGTAAACATGGTTTAAAAGATAAGATGAGGGAATACATTATGTTGTTGATTAGCATTATGTAGGAAATATGTAGTTTGTTCTCTTGCATAGCTTCATTCTATGCTCAAGCTTCCATTCTTTTAATGCATTATCAGGTTTGGGTAGCATACAAAGAATCAAGTTGGATAAGTGCGTTCTTTTGGATTTTCTTATTTGTATGTTTTGGCAGGTAAGTTTTCTTTGTTGATCTACTATTCTAAAGTTATTTTCCTTGTATGTGAGATGAAGTTTTCTTGTTCATATAAGTACAGAAAAGTTATGGGTCATAATCTTTTGTATAATGTGTGAATTGGCGGGGTTCTGTAGCTTCTGTATGCATTTTCATTATTGTTGCATATTGTTATATGATCTATAGGGAAATTAATTAACAACTGAGTGAAGACGAAAACAAAATAATAAAAATATCAAAATCATCGGAGGCGTTAGGGCGTGTCTAAAACACTTTATTTAGAATTTTAACTGCTCCCACTCCAAGGAGTTAGCTAGCAGTTTCGAACAATCTTCATACTTTTTTCTCAAGCAAAGAGCAGCAAAAAGAATAGAGGAGAGCTAATGGCAAAAAAGGATTTCAATAATAGTTTCCGCTTTAACAAAGATCTACAAATTCATTGGTGTCTGTTCAGTTTGGAGTTTGCATTCTTCCGTGGTGTTCCCTAATTTCAAAAATAAACAAACAACCTTATCAGAACAACAAAAATAGATGATTGGCCACTGAACTCCACATGTTTTCCGGACTGAGTCTGTAACTAAATAAAACACAATCAAAGCCATTAATCTTTTTTAATTTTTAAAATGGGCACCAGTCTGTTAATTTTCGGTAAGAGACTGTTAAAATGGGCACAATGACATGGAAAAAAAAGTAAAATAAAAATAAGAAGTGACTATGGCATCCGAGTTGGCATCTACATCACTAATTGATATAAAATTAAATATTTTGATAAGTTGAAAGAAAAATCTAAAAAAAAAAAAACAAATTTTGAAATTGATTTGGAACATCAAAATGAATCTATGAGACTCGGCCTGGCCCGGTTGCCCTACGCGACTGACAACTGTTGTCATAGTCAACAAGGTTGAAACTTCTAGGAAAAAACTTCGAATTGGGAGGGCGATCCTCCCAGTAACAACTTCAAGCTGGAAACTATTGGAAAAACTACCAGCAATTTATCTCTTCACCTTTATCAGGGCTGTCACCACCACCAATTCATCTCCACAAAACCACCACTATCAGTCTGGCAATTGAAAAACGCTTCCTCATCCGATTGAGAAGATGGCTAAGGGAAAGCAAGGAAAGGGGATGAAAGAGGTGAAGCAAATAGTGATCTTAATGTATACTCATTGAAAGAATTCTGATCTTGAAGACACCTTTGCAACTTCTGTAACATAACCTTTTCATAATATAGAGGCGGAAATCTCCTTTGCATCAAGCAAATCATGGTCTCCCACTGTCGAAGTTGCACAATGCCAGTCCATCTCCAATTTCTCTGCAAGGTATCCCACCAAATACTGGCAGCCCCTTCAACTTGTTAGCCACCACCACCAATTTATCCTTTCACCTTAATCAGGACCGCCGCCACCACCAATTCATCTCTTCCGCCAAAACCACCAGCATCAACTGGCAACTAAAAAAAGCTTCCTCATCCGATTGCCATAACTTCCGATCATCATATCACCATCACACAACAATCAAAGATCTGTTCTGTGACTAGAGTAAGAAGACGGCTAAGGAAAGCAAGGAAAGGTGAGGAGAGAGGTGGAGAAAATAGTGATCATGACGTTTACTCTGTCGTATACTCATTGACAAACATCTGAGCTTAAATCTCCTAATTTGGTTAGCCATATCTTTAGAGAGGCTAACTTTGTTGCTGACTTTTTGGCATCTAAAGCGTACACTCACAGGGATCAGATATCTTAGCTGTCCCTTGGATCTCTCCCATTTAATTGTCTTCCCTTAGTTCATGCTGATGGTGAGGGTAGACAGTATGTTAGCCTTCCAAGTTTTGTTTTTTCTTTCGGTTAGGGCATAGTCTATGTATGGACCTTTTGTTTTCTTTTTTTCGAGGTTAGACTATAAACTGCCTTGTTTTGTAGTTCTGCTATTTTTCTTATTAACAACAATACTACTAAAGGTATGAGTACCCTTAGTGATCCCTGTTGGTTTTGCAACAATTTCTTTAAAATTAATTATAACTGTCACCTTGAAAATCATTTTGGGAGAGAAACAGTCAATGAATTTTAGATGCACATCTCTAATCTTCATGACCAAGTCCTATGCAATCATATGCAAAGCATGAAACTTGTAAAGTTGTTCGATAAGTAGATAAAACTTGTAAAGATGGTCCCTTCTTTTTGTCGTTTTCCTTCCTGTTGAATAAATAACATAAAATATTTGGTAGATTTATTTTCACATGTTGAAAGCGTATTTTGTGCATCATAAGCATCTTGTTATGCTTTTTGGAGTAAGTATTGACAGATCTTTTCTTTTTTAACTTACTCAGCATAACTACATGTGTATACATAGTCCGACAGCTGTTCTATATCTCATCTCATGATCCTATTTCCCTTGTTCTCTTCAGTAGCAGCAACAGGCAAGTCTATAGCTCTTTGTTGTAAAGCTTATATAATTTATTTGTAATGCATTTTATAGAGTTTAAAAGTTTATATTATCGTAGATTAACTGAATGCGGTACATGTATTTGTTCGAGAGATATCTCATTTAGTTTAATATGTTGGGGGTTTGTATCGCCCACCTTGTCTTGGTACCACAGGTTCTAACAAGTGGCAGGAACTCCAATCAAAAGCTTTAAGAAAGACAAGGGAAGGTGGGTTGTTGTAAGTTGATTATATTTGCCCAATTTCTCGCTTAGTGAACGAGAATTAGGAATATCAGTACTACGTATTACATTTGACAGTAGGCTTATACAGATTAAGATGGCTTCGGTTGTGGAAGACATGCAATAGAGCTTTGGATTGCGTTTATCCCTGTGGAATTGCTACTTGCACCGCATAAAGTCAAAACAAGTTTCAACCCAAAAAGATAATAAAGTGATATTAACAATAACATCATCAAATTATGGCATGTATAAGACAACAGGGATGCCTACCTTAGTTTTAAACTTGTTGATGATTTGTAATCTGGTCCTCTATTCAAGTTTATTTATTTATTTATTTTTTTCGTTGTGTTTCCTCTCCGGAATCCTAGCTATCTTGGCTAATATTTGACCGCACTTTGGTCAGGTCCAAAGAGACCTCCCAACAGCACACTTTCCATTTCCGAGGGCTTGAAACTAAGACATGAACTCAAGCCCTTTCTTCCTACCTGAGTCGGCACATATTGGTACCTATGCTTGAGTTACAATTACAGATTAACGACTTCTGAAGCCACCTTAACTTCAATTAGTATCTGAGTTTAGGTACTTAATCTAGGTTGAACGTATATTTGGAGCCACATCCTTTTTCATATTTTGAATTTTGTAAATTTTTTTTCTAATTAGGAAGAGCAAAAGATAATACTCTCTTTGTTCCAAATAGAGAGTTACATTTGGAAATGAGATTTGTTCGACAAAAAGTTACATTTGCATAATTTTTTTTAAAATTATAATGCTATATTTTAAAAAAATTGTCATTTTAATCTTCTTATTTTATTATTAATTGAACATTTATAATAAATTTCATGAAGAACTTATTATTTGAATGTGTAATTTTCAATTAGATATGATTATTAATATCTATAAAAAAACCCAATAACAGAATAAAATAAAATGAATCTGTAATTTTAGGAAGAACGTTTTTTTTTTCTCGTTAAGCATCTTGAAGGTAATGGGAACTATTAGACAAATTTAGGCTCCATTTGGAACATGCATAATGTTTTCTGGGAAACAACTTTTATCTTAAGAAAGTGTTTATGTAGAAATTTTTTATTTTCTCTGTTTGACTAATATGGTAGGAATCTAAAAGCATTTTATTTGTTTCATAGCATTTTATCTTATTTTCATATTAATAACAAAATATCAGAATTTAGAAATAATTTTATCAGACAATAGTTTATTACTTTTTATTTTTCAGGCGGATGTAAGGTGGGGATTGACTAGGCCTTAAATGAATCGAGTAGAGGCGAGCTCAAGCCTATCTGATTATCAAGGTCAGGGATGATGCCAGAAAATTTTCTTTGGGGGTGGGGGCAAAAGTTGATATATTATGTAAAAAAATTTAGTAGTAAAAATAATTGAAAGATATTACAAGATAATTATTAAACATCATATAAAAGTACTAATATGTTGCCGTTGGTTCACAAATTTTCAATTTTAGTTTCTTAGAGTCTATTTGGTCTTTCTCCAATTCTTTTTAAAAATGTTTTGGGCCTTGTCAAGGTAATTATCTAATTATAATTTTTTTTAAGCTAGGGGGGACCACCAGGCAATTAAAAGAAATTTTAAAGGGATAATTTTTTTTTGTTTTAGAAAACTCAGGGTAGCCTGGGCCACCCGAAGGTAGCCTCGTCGTTGATTAAGGTGAATCCTAAGTAGAGCCAAACAGACTCTCTTTAATGAACTAAAATTTGTGTCTTAAATTAGCTTTGTTAGGAATTGTGTCTCAAATTCCTAATTGGTTTTATATCATAATTGGTTTCGGATATAGGTACTTTTCCTACTAGGTTATGGTTTTTCTTCTAGTGTGTTTTCTATCATATATTGGATTTTATGTTTTCTAAATGCTTATACATACCTTGATCTAAGTTTGGGAAGAGAGAGGTATTATTAGAGACATCGTAGAAATTCATCTATGTGTTGTGAGGTTTTGTTTTCTCTTCGGTAACAATTGAGTGGGTAACAATTGAGTAGGTGAGAGTTTGGTTCCATCTTGTAAATTTTTCTGATTTCATATTGATATGTTTCTTCTTGTGCCCATGGTTTTCCCGGTTTTGGGTTTTCCACGGAAATCTTTCTGTTATGTGATTTGTTATTTACTTTGTTGGTTGTGTGTTCGTTGGTTTTGCTTTCGCGGTGATATTAATCCGGTCTATTTTATAATAAGCTTGATGATCACGTAATGTTTAAATAGTTAAGCGAGTAGAGTAGAGTTGAACTACCGCACATTACGAACTAGTTGAGTAATATCAAAATTTTGAATTCTAGTGAGCCTAATTTCTTAAATGAACAAAAATATTGTTCAGGCGATTGACTCGTTTAAATAAACTAGTTAACTGTATGGGCTTGCCAACTCGAGCCAACTTGTGTATCGACTCGGTTCAATTACAACTCTTTGTCAAGTGCATGGGGATGTGATTGGGTCTCAGTAAGGTGGGATTTTGCAAGGGGATAAATTGGTTGTAAAGGTCTCGAACACACAATTTAAACTTGAACTCTATTAATAATTTATTTCAATCAGAATGAAAACTGAATAATTATGACCCTTTAAATAGAAATTTTACGATTTAATTTATGACCAACAAAAAGTTTAGAGAATATCTTCTAATGATGCAAAAGTTTATTTCATTGTACTCGTTCTTAAGCAAAAATACACAATAATTTAACATTAACTACTTCATTTCTTGTTCCACATTATCCTTCCTGAGTGAAATTCCTCCACGAGTATTGAATCTATTTAGAATCAGGAAGCGTTTGGTAATGTTATTTTCATAACAATGCTTGAAGTACAATGCCTGGAAATAATTATGCGAGAAGGAAGAAGTTGGAAAAAGGTTGTGGCTCGAAGGCTGTGCTTGAAAATATAAATCAATATGCTGTGCCAGCTTGTTCTTCTTCGTTGGGTTCAATTTCTTTGTCGTCGATGTCTTCCATCTTTATTCGCTCTTTTGGATTTTCTGAAACTTCAATTTCTTCAACTTGATCTTCCTTCTTAATCTCTTCTTTTGACTCCACAAAAGTATTATTTTGCTCAACCGTCTTGGTAGGAGAACAATTCTGCTACACGAGACTTTATTGAGGTTGTCGAGTCCTATTGATCTTATCAATTAAGAATAAAGTTAGCATCTCTATTAAATCACATTGAAGTGCAACCATATCGAGTAAAGATATTTATTTTTATTCTTCAAACACGGGCAGAACTGTATCTTTTCCATTGACTGATCTGAAAATTTAAGGATAAGGATTTGTTTGCAAAAGTTAAACCGCAAGGGATTAACTTTTAAAAGCTGAAACTACAGGGACCAACTTAAATGTGTTAGGAAATTTCAAAGGATACTTGTATACTTCTATTTTAAAATTTTCTACCTGAAAGATGTCAGTCTGTCTTCTTTTTTTCATGTGCAGCAACAAAGTTTTAAGAAAGATGAAGCAGCAATATAAGAACTATATCTTTTCCTCTTCCTTTTCTTCCTCGCCCAGTTCCAACCAGATCTTTGTCTGGTTTATTGAATCTAGACTTCAACTGAGTGGTGGATGATAATTTATGATACATCAGCACATATGTTATGTTACCGTAGGTTAAAGTTGCTATAATTGGGAAGTTTTGGATTGCCCAATCTCGGTGACTTCAATTTTGGTCGGGTTTGTCCGGTTGATTTGTTTTTGGGTAATGTGATCTGTTGTTACAACAACAGGAATGTTTTCTGTTGGTCGAGGTCCGTCCGAAAGATGGGTTTCTGGCAAACAGGTTATGATTAGGAAAATTATTGTCGTTATTAGAAAGTGGTTATATCCAATGGGGCACCCATGGAGGTCCGACCCGGCTTTGCATATTTACCCTATGTTTTTACCGTGGTAGACTTGGTCTACTGATGGGTAAAAGGCTATACCCACCCACCTCTCCCTAATTAGCAGGAGTGGTTGAGGATACTGCGTACAACTGGTATCTTAAATTGAGATTACATATCTCCTTCGACGTACATGAAATACAGTAGTTACGGAGAGAGGATAGTTGGTGCTCTACGGATTGTGGATATGATCTCCAATTCTTGCTTGTAGTTTTGGGAGATCATTGGGTCCAAGAGTTTCAGTTTACGACATCGAAGGGGCATGCTATATACAGGTAACTTAGTTTTAATAAATTGGGCATGCCAAACTGATATATTTATTACGTATATGCATGTCGAATTTTTCCTTATTGGTATCAGAGCGTATTTCGATCCATTGCATGCCAATATTATGTATTCGTATGTCATAATATGTATATACGCATGAAAAGCTTGAATGACTCGTTAATGGAGAATTTTGATATGATGCATGTTAAGCGCTGAAATTATAGCATGTTGTAGCTTATGATACACTTGTATGATCTGTAAGATGTGATTTCATCTTGTATTGCATGAGAAATAATGAAACCCATTTCATGTTTAGCGCACGTTCGATAGTTATAGGCAGTGAACTTTCGGACCCTATAACTCTTTCCACTTTAGTCGTCTTTTAATGAAACTTGTGTCCATGCGTAATACGTTAAGAGAGCTTTGAAAGGGTATATTTTATGCTTAAATCCGATTTAAAACTATTAATTCATATAACAGAGAAGATATTATTACTCAAATCACTCAATTACCTACTAAACATTACATCACATTTATAGGAGAAACCTACATAAAGATAATTACTTGATAACAAACCTAATCATATAAACAACTCTATCACTTATCTAATAGACTAATAGTACTAACTGATAATGAAGATAACTATTGATTTAGGATAATAATTATTTGAAGACTCATATCCTTAATACGCCCCTGTAAATCAACGGCTTTCAAACACGTTGAGTTTGAAAATATGAAAATCATCTTGCCTCTGTCGAATGGAAATTTAGGCCACTGACATTGAGCAATCAAAGCATGAAGAGTACTGGCAGAATACTTGTAAGATTGCACAATAAGTACTTCATTGCTATTGTTTTCAAAATAAATTTGAGCACACTCCAAGTGCGTGAGTAATGGATTCTATGGAAAATTTAAGGTTGTATAGTTGGTTTGTGGTGGTACCTCGACATAGTCATTCTCATTTAATGACCACACAGTAGACCATGGTGCAACAACAGTCACTCTATTGACATGGGAGATGTGTTTCCACAGTCCACTTGCATCTCTTACATCAATCGCTACACCATGAGCTTGATGACATGATTTAACACTAAGTATAACACATGATCAATAACTGCTGCGCTATTTGTACTCCTTTGAAGGTCGGAGAAAAGTGCATTCAAGATATGTTCATTTGACTGAGAACAACTAGTTGGCACAACTAAACATAAACAGTCTGGAGTAACAGACTTGCAAAAGTCAGCAAGATGTTGTGGAATATTATTCACCACATGTGATTTGTTGTTTTGCTCGTACTTCTATTGTCTCATCAATGGAAGATTCATTCAGAGGGAAATCAATGGGCTTTGGAAGAGAATTTTCAGCCAAATCAACCTCTGTGACACAATCAACAAATGTAGGAGCACCAGTAATAAGATTTGGTGAAAAAGATTGATAATAATTTTGCTTCATTGATTCATGCCCAAAGAGGAGGGTGCACAAATCGTTAAACGAAGGATGGATCAAACGATAATATGTATTAATTCTTTGGAAAAGAAAATCATCAAGTCCTTCAACCAAAAAGTCTGTAAACTCTAATTCACTAAGGGAGCCTCCAGCGTGTTCAAACCATGAAGAAGTGATTGCGCTTCATGAATGTAACTTTTGACAAATTGATTTGAGTGCTTTTGTAAAGTAGAAAGCTGATCATATAAATCATCTATGTTCCAATTTGAGTCCATGGTATCATAGATATCATTCTAGATTTCATTGTTGGAGTAGTCATATGCAGAAATTGGGTTGTTGGAAAAGAATTCAAAGCCAAGATCTTGGGACTCACAGGAATAAAGGTGCGGATTGAGCCATCTTTCATAATCAAATGAAGCGGAAAGAAAATTAGAAGAAGAGTCGCATGCATAGGCTGTCATTTTAAGAAGAATGCGAAACAATTTATTTATTTATTTTTGTAAAGAAGTTGAATGATTTGGTGGTAGCTTGCAGTTAATGAGTTGTACCACAGGGATCACAAAGGAAAAAAAAAGGGAATACGATAGAAGAAATAGGATTACCAACATCAGATAATAAGAACAGTACTGCGAATAAGAAAAAGAAGCACCTTTTTCTTGCCATGTGATAGAACAAAGTTGAGAAATAAGAAGCACCGCGAATTATCTTGCCAAGTAATAGAACAAAAAAGGGCTAGAAAGGTGAGTGGTGCTGAGAATAAAGATTAGTGAGTATGCCACGGATTAGTATGCAAAAGGGCTGGGAGGTAAATTAAAGAAAGAAAATTACGGCTATTAAAGAGATAACATAGACATAAGAATGATAGAACGACTGTTAAGCCAATAAGAGCTTTGATACCATATTAATTCATATAATAGAGAGGATATTATTACTCAAATCACTTAATTACCTTCTAAACATTACATCACATTTATAGGAGAAACCTACATAAAGATAATTACTTGATAACTGATAACTAAAGACAGTAGAAAAGAGGAGATAATTCCTTGACTTAATTCATCATATGGGTGCCTTTAAATAGGCGATTACATAAGTAGATAAAATCAACAAACATCCCACTACTCCATGATCTAAACTGACTCCATAAAATCTACAATAAAATCTTATAGAAAACAGACTTCTAAAGACTTGTTCAACTCCTATAAACTAGGATAATGGAAAATACATGTTTATTCAACAAACTCTCCCTTAAACTGATATAGATGAGATCAGTTTAATAGAAGAAAAAACTAACTGAAATTCTTCATTGGACAAACTCCCAGCAGCTCTCTAAGTCTACCAAATGGCTCAAACTTCAAACTCTTGGTGAATATATCAGCTACTTGATCCTTGCTTCTGCAATAGACAAGATCAACAATTTCAGCTGCTACAAGATCTCGCAGAAAATAATTTCTAACATCAATATGTTTGCTTCGTCTGTGGAAAACTGGATTTCTTGATAACTTAATCGTTGAAGTGTTATCACAGTAAACCAAGGTAGCTCCTTCCTGTTGAGAGTTAACAAATTCAAGAATCCTACGTAACCATATAGCTTGACAAGCACAAATAGTTGCTGCTACAAATTCAGCTTCTGTAGTAGATAAAGTCACGATTGGTTGCTTCTTTGATGACCATGAAACTGCACAAGATCCCAACATAAAAACATAGCCAGATGTGCTTTTCTATCAATAGGATCACCTGCATAATCGCTATCCGTAAAACCATACAACTCTGAACTTTCTCCTTTCTTATAGAATAATCCATAATCAGTTGTTCTTTTCAAGTATCTAAGGATACGTTTTGCAGCCAAGAGATGCTTCTCCTTTGGATTTTCCATAAACCTGCTTATAAGACTCACAACATGCATTATATCAGGCCGAGTAGCTGTTAGATACATTAAGCTTCCCACGATCTGCTTGAATAACTTACTGTCAATATAATCTCCTTCATCATCTTTCGAAAATAAAAGACCTTTTTCTCCAGGAGTTATGATAGAATTACAGTTACTCATTTGAAACCTTTCTAACAGCTCATGCACATACTTTCTCTGAGAAATAAAAATTCCAGCTTCTAATTGTTTCACCTCAATGCCAAGAAAGTAATGCATTAATCCAAGATCAGTCATATCAAACTCAGCCATCATAGACTTCTTAAAATTTGAGAACATGGCACTATCATTCCCAGTGAAGATTAAATCATCAACATACATGCAAACAATCAAAAACTTTCCTTCATCATCACTTTCAACGAAAAGTGTATGCTCGTAAGGACATTGGTTGAATCCCTCCCTAGAAAAATAAGCTTCAATACGACTATACCAAGCTCGTGGAGCTTGTTTTAGTCCGTATAAAGCTTTCTTTAACCTGTACACCTTATGTTCATCACCAAATTTAACATAACTAGGAGGTTGATCAACAAATACCTGTTCTTCCAAGTCTCCATGAAGAAAAACTGATTTTACATCCATCTGAAAGATAGGCCAAGAGTTTTGAGCAGCTAAGACCATCACCAATCTAATTGTATCATGTCGTGCAACATGAGCAAATACTTCATTATAATCCACCCCAAACTCTTGCCTGTATCCTTTCGCAACTAAACGAGCTTTGTATTTCTCAATCTCCCCTTTCTCGTTTAGCTTTGTTTTGTAAACCCACTTCACTCCAATTGTCTTGTGTCCCTTCGGAAGATCAATCAACTCCCAAGTGTCATTCCGTTCAATTGATGCAATTTCTTCATCCATAGCCTTGCACCATTTTGGTTCTCTCATAGCTTCATCAAAACTAATGGGATCACAATTTGCAAAGAGAACATAATAAGAAGGAAAATAATCAGATTGATTAACTCCATAAGCTTCATAATCAGCCATCCACGCAGGTCTTCTTCAATTGCGTTGCGGCCTTGTAGGTGGATTTTGATCATGTGCAGCAGCTTCTTCAGAAGTTTCAACCTGTTGCTCATGCAAACCAGGCCGCTCTCCTTTACTATCATCATCGAAGCTTGCTGGAATTTGCTTCTCAACATTGTTCATGCCCAGATTTCACCTTCATCAAACACCACATCACGACTAATCACAATCTTCTTGGTGTTTGGATTGTAAACCTTATAGGCCTTTGATTGGTCACTGATCCCCAGGAAGATACATTTTTCTCCTTTATCATCTAGCTTTCTCCTCTTCTCATCTGGAATATGGGCATACACAATACAACCAAAAATCTTAAAATGATCAACAACAGGTTTCTTACCACTCCAAGCTTCCTCCGGGGTCATATTTTGAACATAAAATGTGGGGCTTCTATTCAAAACATGAATACTCCACTGAACAGCTTCAGGCCAAAAACTTTTTGGAGCTCCACTCTTTGTCAACATGCTTCGTACCATGTTCATAATAGTACGATTCTTCCGCTCGCAAACTCCATTCTGCTGTGGGGAATAAGCTGCTGTTAGTTGCCTTTTTAATTCCATTGCTTTCACAAAAATTTTCAAATTCTTGTGAGTTGTACTCTCCACCTCGATTGGTACGAAAAAAGCCACATATTTTCTCAACAAGTGCTTTGAAGTTTTTAAAAACTTCAAAAGCATCAGCTTTTTCCCGCAAAAAATACACCCATGTCTTCCGACTTAAATCATCAATGAACAGATGAAGTACCTTTTACCTCCATTAGAGCATGGTTTGATTGGTCCACATAAATCCGAATGAACCAATTCCAGCACTTTCTTTGCTCTCCAAGATTTTCCTTGTGGAAAAGGATTACGGTGTTGTTTGCTAACAACATAATTTTCACACATTTTTGAAGGGACTAAAATCTCAGGAAGTCCAGTCACCATATTTTTCTGCTGCAAAGTTCTCAGTCCACCAAAATCCAGATGACCATATCGAAAGTGCCACAACCATGCCACATTCTTCAGTCTTGTTGAGGGACAAGTCTGCTGAAGGCAATTGAGATAGAAAGGAAACATTCTGTTTGTTGTCATCTTTACTTGAGCAATCAAGCTCGAGTTGACATCTCGAATTCTACAGATTCTATCCTTGATGGTAATTTCATATCCCTTGTCTTGCAATTGACCAATACTCAGAAGATTGGTCTTCAAATCTGGAACAAACAGGACATTAGAAATTATTTGAGTGAAGCCTCCATCAGTTTGGATTGCTACCTACCCTTTTCCCATTACCACAATTTTGGAGTTGTCCCCAAACTTCACAATATCTCTAAATGACTCATCAAGAGTAGAGAAAATTGACTTATCTCCACTCATATGATTGCTGCAACCAGTATCAAGATACCACAGGTTTTTGGTTGATTCCTCCTTTACATGACAGACCATCAACAAGGATATCTCTTCACCTTTTTCTTCCTCATTATTTGCATAATGAGATTCCTCTCCATGTGCTTTAGACAAGTTTGCATAACACTCTGATTTATAATGCCCATACCTGTGACATCTATAACATTGAATGTTAGACTTATCCGTTTGAGTCCCTTGTCCTTTTCCTCTTCCTTGATTCTCACGCTGCTGATTGTCGTTTCCTCTACCTCTGCCTCTACCTCGTCCTCTACCTCGACCATGAGGGTTGTTTCCATTCTTGCCTCATCCACCATCTCCTCGTCTTGCATTGTTTTCAGTTGAAACCTTCAAAGCTACTTCCTCATTTTTTTGCTGATTAATTTTCTGCTCATAAACCAGCAAAGAACTCTGTAGTTCATCAAGGGACAATGAATCAATATCATTAGATTCCTCAATAGAACAGACCACAAAATTGAATTTTGGTGTCAAGGTGCGAAGAATCTTTTCAACTATGGTAACATCTTCTGATTTGTCACCATGAACCCGCATCTTGTTGACTATCGCCATCACACGTGAAATAGTCTACTATAGATTCACCAGACTTCATTCGAAGAAGTTCGAACTCCGAATGAAGTGCTTGAAGCTGCTGCCTCTTTGCTTTTGATGTCCCATGAAACTTTGTCTTCATGGAATCCCATATATCCTTTGCAAAGTATAGTTTCCAAGATTGCACGATCAATGGCTTGGAAAAGATAATTCTTTGCCTTGAGATCTTTCAGCTTTATCGCCTCCAGTTCAACCTTTTGAGCATCCGAGACTGCAACACCTGCTAGTGGTTCAGGAATACCAACTGAAACAACCTGCCAATACTCTTTAGACTTGAGAAAGTTCTCCATTAACATGCTCCAATGATCATAATGACCATCAAAGCGAGGAATTGCAGGTTGCACAAAATTTTCAGAAGACATTGTTATAGCTAAGAGCTACTGCTCACTACTTGGTATAAGCCAAGCTCTGATACCGCTGATAACTAAAGACAGTAGAAAAGAGGAGATAATTCCTTGACTTAATTCATCATATAGGTGCCTTTAAATAGGCGATTACATAAGTAGATAAAATCAACAAACATCTCACTACTCCATGATCTAAACTGACTCCATAAAATCTTATAGAAAACAGACTTCTAAAGACTTGTTCAACTCCTATAAACTAGGATAATGAAAAATACACGTTTATTCAACAATAACAAACCTAATCATATAAACAAGTCTATCACGTATCTAATAGACTAGTATTACTAACTGATAATGAAGATAACTATTGATTTAGGATAATAATTATTTGAAGACTCATATCCTTAATAAAAACGAATGAGTTATAAGCGTTCAAAGTTGGGTCACACAAATTAGTTTTCTGAAAAATCTAATGGAGCAACCTACTGACAGAGCAGAGCAGAGCCACAAGCCAGCTTCCATTTTTTAATTCTAGAATCATTTTTAAATGTTTAAAATTTCTTTAGAAATAGTTTTTGACACCGAAACATTCTGGAAAAATTACAGAAAAATATTTTCAACTCTGAACTTCATATTTCTACTGTCACGTTGAAAATTTTTCTGTTTTGGGTAATTTAATTAATTTACAATGTTATTAAATAATAGTTAGTAAATTGTAGAAATTAGAATAATTATCAAAAAAATTACAGTAATTATTTTACATGTTTAATCTGTATAAAAATTATTGGAGTGATTTTACGTGTTTATAGCATGTTTGGTATATTTATTGCTTATTTTAGCACATTATTTAATTCTGATAATTTGTATTTATTGAAAATGCCTTAGTAAATTATTGGAATTATTTTTGACATGTTAAAGAACACATTTTAGACTTGTTCCTAGTAGGAGTAATCTAATGAATTTTTTTAAATTTATTATTCCCTTTAAATATCTTGCGCTGATAAATTGAATTTAAATGTTTAAAGTAGATTGTGATTCTAAAGCATAGCAAGGTTTCCATTATATATTTATATTTGTCATTTTTATGTCAATTCGAATCATGCTGCAAAGATGTTTTGTGACTGTATGAACTTACGATTATCCCCTTAATTTTTAGAAATGGCATCCAAACACATAATCGCTGAGCTCAATTAAGGAAACAAATTCAATGGTGAGAACTACAATGTGTGGCACCGAAAAGTAAGAATGGTCTTGGAAGAGCAAGAGGTGGAGGAAGCTCTCATCTCAAAAATGGAGAAACCTGATGGAGAAGCTGCGAAGGACGCGACCAAGGTTGCGGCCTATGAAAGTTGGCACAAGAAGGACCGTCTCGTGCGGATCACACTTCTTAGTCGCATGGAGAATGATTTCTTGTATTAATACAAGGAGTACACTACTGCCTTTGATATGTGGGAGGCTCTGAAGAAGTTTGGATGCATGCCTCAGACACGCCGTAGGGAGTTGAATATCCGTTTCGACGGATATGAAATGAAGTCAAACCACACGATGAAGCAGCATCTGTGGATCATGCATAATATGATTTGAGAGCTCAAGGCTGGAGGCGCCGTCCTTTCTGATTAGCAGCATATCTCAATGGTGATTCGTTCTCTTCTGAACAAACCTAAGTGGAGATGATTGAAGCATAACATGATTTATAATGAAAGTGTGAAGAATCTGGAGGACATCAAATGGCATTTGGAGTTGGAAGCTGAATGAGTGAATGCTAACACGGCTAGTGTGGCTTGTGTAGCTAAGGTAGGTCCCCGTGGAGGACACGGTCAAAAAGGGAACGAAGAACAATCATCCTGCTACGCCCAAGGTGGCTGCGAGTGGTGGTGTCGCTAAGCAAAAGAGAGGCAAACGTGGTTCTAGAAAGGACAAGACCAAAATGTCTTGTTTCAACTGTGGGAAGATTGGACACTTCGCTCGTGAATGCACTGAGTTGTATAAGGTATTTCCTAATAGTGATCTATATAATCATACAAGTTGCCTACCTCCATCCCTAGAGGAGTTGTACAAGGTAGAAGCTCCACTTGACCTTCCAACACTTGGTAGTTGTCAAACTCTATACATCGTGTTACCACTTAGCATAGTTGTGTGTTTTTAATGTATTTAGTTTCTAGTACCGTCTTAGTTGCTAACCCTCACCAATTGTGGATTGTAGACTCAGGAGCAACATACAACATAGCTTGAGATTGTAGTGGATTTCAAGAGTACCGCCTTATTCCGGCGAGCAGAAAGATCTTTATGGGGAATTAGTCTAGTTTGGATGTGCTAGGCATTGGCACCTACAAATTAGACATGTGAGGAGGCTTTGCATTGATTCTCCATGATGTAATGCGTCGGAAGTCTGATAATCCTTCCATTAGGTTATTGTGTTAGCTTTCAGAACAATGCTGTAATAATTTCGTTTGGAATGAATGTTGTTGGTTATGGATTTATTCATAATGGTTTATTGGTATTGGATACCGTTATGATGTCTCTTATTCTTTTCTTGTTGAGAATAATAACTGCACTATGACATGCTAGATTAGGCCATATTGGACAGGATAGAATGGCCAGGTTAGCTCGAGTGGGCCTCTTAGGCCCACTCGCTAAGGTCAATCTATTGACTTGTGAACCTTGCTTGGCAGGGAAGTTGCCAGAAAACCATTTGGTAAAGCAAAAAGGGCAGAAGTACCATTACAACAACTTATTCACTCGGACGTATGTGGCACTATGAATATGAATGTGAATGATAGGCGTGGACATTCTTACTTTCTCACAATGATAGATGACTATACGCGCTTCAGGTATACTTGATCTCTAATAAGTCTGAAGCATTAAAATGTTTTAGAAGTTATTTGATTGAGGTCGAAAACTAGTTGGATCAAAGTGTTAAGGCACTTAGAATCGACTGAGGCTGCAAGTATCTATCTGATCAATTCAAGGAACTGTGTGAGGAGAAGGGAATTATCAGTCCTGGAACTCTGCAACAAAATGGTATAGCGGAGAGGAGGAATCAGACATTACTAGACATGGTAAAATTTATGACGGTGCAAGCAAACTTGCCTATCTCCTTTTGGGGGAATGCATTGATGACTGCGACATATATACTTAATTGTGTGCCTACAAAATCGATAGTGTTAACCCTATATGAGTTATGGATTAGCAGAAAACCCGAATTGGGTCATATGCGGCCATGAGGACTAGTAGCTTATGTACATAACAATTCTTATAAGCATGAGAAGTTAGGTCCAAAGGGTAAGAAGTGTATCTTCATTAGATACTCTGGTCACTCTAAAGGCTTGTGTTTATTGGTGAGTAGTCAGATGAGATTCTATCAGAGATAGAGTTACGAGATGTGGATTTCCTTGAGAAGGATTTTTCGAGAAGAGCTGAGATTAAGGGGGATATGGATCTTTACGAGTTGGAAGAGGATTTTGTAGCTCTTGTAGACAGTGGGAGTAACATACCCTCGAGCAGCACTCTTCCAGTTCAAGATTCTTCCTTACCTTAGTTGCGTAGAAGCGAAAGAGTGACATTCCTTGTCGTCACTTTGAGATAGAAGGGGTGTGCCTTTCTGGTTAATGTACATGATGATGAGGAACCTCAATCTTATCGAGATGCTTTATCATCTGCATCGAGAGATAAGTGGATTCGTGCTATAGAAGAAGAGATGGAGCCCATGAGGACTAATCAAGTCTGAGAGTTGGTTGATTTTCCACCAGGGTGAAAGGCTATTGGGAACAAATGGGTTCTCAAAGTCGAACACAAGGCGAATGGTTCCATTGAGCGTTACAAGGCTCGTCTTGTTGAGAAAGGTTATACCCAGCATGAGGGAATTGATTACGAGGAGACCTTCTCATAGGTTGCGGATGGTTCCATCGAGCGGTACAAGGCTTGTCTTGTTGCAAAGGGTTATACCGAGCAAGAGGGAATGGATTACAAGGAAACCTTCTCATCGGTTGTGAGGTTTGTCTTGCGTCATCTTAGTGATTATCGCACATCTGGATTTAGCATAATATCAGATGGACATTAAGACGATATTTCTCAATGGAGATTTGGCCGAGGAGATATTTATGGACCAGCTGGAGGGTTTCATTGTAGAAGGACAATAACGCAAAATTTGCAAGCTCAAACGTTATATTTACAGTTTGAAACAGGCATACATACAATGGTATCTGAGATTCCATCGAGCCATCATCACATATGGGTTTACGATGATTGAAGAAGACTATTGCATGTATATCAAACGGTCCAAAGATAAATTCTTAATCCTCTCCATATATGTTGATGACATCTTGCTAGCTGTGAATGACAAGGAGATGATTGTCGCCAAGAAGGCGTGAGTGTCCTCCAATTTTGAGACGAAGGACATGGGAGAAGCAACTTATGTTTTGGGAGTTAAGATCTACAGAGATCGTTCAAAGAGACTTCTAGGTTTGTCTCGAGAGACTTACTTCAAGAAGGTCCTTGAACAATTCCACATGAGCAACTACAAAGCCATTGACACTCTTATTGCAAAAGGCGATGTCATGGGACATGAGCAATGCCTTACTTCTCAAAAGGATATTCAAAAGATGTCTTGTTTCCCTTACACTAGTGCTATAGGAAAGCTGATGTATGCGGTTGCTTGCACTCGGCTTGATATAGCATTTGCAATGGGGCGCCCATGGAGGGTCCGACCTGGTTTTGGATATTTACCCTATGCTTTTATTATGGTAGACTTGGTCTACTGATGGGTAAAAGTCAATATCCACCTCTCCCTAATGAGCAGGAGTCCCTAATTAGCAATAGTGGTTGAGGATAGTGCGTACGACTGGTATCTTAAATTGGGATTACGTAATGAAACAGAATAGTAACAGAGAGAGGATAGTTGGTGCTAACGGATTGTGGATATCATCTTCAATTCTCGCTTGTAGTTTTGGGAGATTGTTGGGTCCAAGAGTTTCAGTTTACAGCATCGAAGGGTATGCTACATACAGGTAACTTAATTTTAATAAACTGGGCATGTTAAACTGATATATTTATTACGTATATGCATGTCGAATTTTTCCTTCGGTCGTCAATGGGGCATGACTATTTAACAATGGTATGGTTTATTTGGAGATGGAAAAGTGCATAAAGGCTGGGTGCATGGTCAAGTACTCAAGTTCAGTCCATGGAGTTGGGAGAAGAGAAGTGGTATTGAATAATAGCTTTGAGTCTTTGGAATAGTTTGATATGGTACAAAATTAAGAAGGGCTGAGAGCACTTACAGTAGAGTATGTAAATTGGCTAAAGTAGCTAAAGTAGAGATAAAATATAGAGATTTGAGTAAAAATCTACTTGCAAAGTCTCTATAAAATCTCTATTTTAGATACAATCTCTATTATATTATTAATATCAATAATATAAATAATTATATACTATTATACTATTAATAGATAAGTATTATTATTTATTAATATTATTATAATAAATTTATCATTATTCTTATATTTATTTATTATAATATAAGTATTATTTTACCATTAATAAAAAAATAATAAAACAATGATACTAATATTATTATAAATTATGATTTTTAATGTTCTTTGTTATATTATTTTATTAATTTTAATAACATTATTATTATTATATTCTTATTATTATTAATTTAGAAATTGTTATATAATGATGTGAAAGTTAGAAAGATAAATTAATATTTTAAGAGGATAGAGATCTAAAATAGAGATACTAATGTAGTTGTTAGAAATATAGATTGTGTGAATTAACAAAAAATATACTTGAGTAGGTAAAATAGAGAATCTGTGCGAATGGGGTAACAGGGGTTGGGATAAACAGGCTCTAAAGCTTCTCCCACCCACAACTCAAACTCAACTCAATTCGCAATATATTTTGGTTAAACAATGAAGATTCACAACCCCAGTTGATTAAATATCCTACGACTTAATGAGCTGGTAAAAGTCTTGGAGAATATCTTCTAATAATAGCATTCTATCTTTAATGCTTAAAGTTTTTAAATAGGAATGTATTTGTGGTATTATCCAAGAAAGGTTTCTAGTTGACGTGGGAAATATGATATTAACATCTACTCCGATGATTAAATAATTATATGTCCTAGTCTAAAATATTCTACTAATAATAGTACTACCCAAAATTAATTAATCATATTTGCTTTGGATGTAGAGAAATGGTTGAAGGAGTAGAAATGGCACACAAACTACACAATTCTCAGAACTCAATACATTATATTATTCGTACCGAATAGAATAAAGGATTATATCATTATAACAGTTTAGATCCTAGACAAGCACGATAAAATCCTAAAATATCTCTATAAGTTTAGAATATCTCTACTATTTAAGATTATGTATCTACATTAAATTTAAGATCTTATTCTAGCATGTTTCTAATAATGCTACTATTAACTCATTACAAGATAGTAATTATAAACAATAAAGGATAATTATTTAAAATTATTTTCTTCAATTCTTGCACAACATTGGGTTTCAATTTAAAATACACAATAGTTAAATATTATCTCCTAATCCTCATTAGCATTGGCAGTTAGTGCTAGTGGTTAGGGGATGGATAGAAAAATAACAATAGTTGGAAAATGTGTTCTCTTATATTTTCCCCAGGTTTGTGAAGAGTTCTATTTTGACAGAAAAATATTTTCCTTTAAAGCAAATTATTTTATGACACATCAAATATCTGATAATAAGAAAAACCTTGATCTGCTGAACATTCTCCTTACATCGAATAGAGTAAAGAAGTGATTGATTGATGTTTAAACTAGCTTGGCCAAATTTATGCTCAATATAAGGAAATCTAGTTAGAGTTTGGCAAATTTGTTTGTTTTAAGCACTTTTCATTCATAACCAATATTTTGATATTCGTGGGGCACTTATTTGTGGTTTATATTTAGATCAAATGGATCTGCTTTTTTTAGCTTCTGATGATTTTGAAGATAATTTTTCCACAATCTCATTTTCTGTACCTTTGTTTCGTTGACCATGGGGCAGGAAACAGGTATGAGAGAATAGTTTAGCAAGAGAACAACACAAAACTAAGCTACAAAAATGGCCGCTGGAGTAATATATAGTTTTGCATAGCTCATTCATTGTCACAATGAGATTCCACACTTTTAGCGGTGCTGCATGTGATTTAAATTTGTGTAGATCTTCAAAGATCTCAACATTTTCTTATTTAACTGAATTACAGCTCACATATACTTTCAATTTCACGTAATAGATGAAACGAAAGGAACGAAAATGTTAATTTTATGATATGATGAGAAGAATTCTTCGTTTATCCTTTATTTTGTTTTATTGACGAAGTTTTCCAGCATTTTGTGATGAAATGGATCAATCTTAGTATTTGTTTTTACTTTTGTATTTGTCTCCATTTTTGTCTCTACGTGGCTATAATCCGAGTTGATTTGGCTGGTCGACACGAATTGGTTGAGTTGATAAGATTTCAAATACTTTTTGTATATAAAATAAATGTTCACCATAAATATGGCTCCCTGAATCTTGAACTTTATGTGACATTATGAAATAATACTTCCTCAGTTCTACAATAAAAAGAGTTGCATTTTATTCTCTTTGTATCGGATAGTGAAATCATAAAAAGATATTTTTGACATGATTTTATCCAATTTTCACAAATGATGATTATACTTACCGGAAATTTTATGTATTTTGTTTTATTAATAATTTTATAATTAAAATCTATCAAATTTATATTTAATTTAAATGATATGTGACGACTCCAAAATCTCATAGAAGGCTTGAGCACAATTAAAATTGAAACAGAAACAAACACAATATAACCAAGTAATAGTTAGACTGATTATGAAGAATCAAAGTCTTATTACAATCCCAAACAAAAGTTATTACGGTAGAAATCTTGATGTTCTTGCTTTTAGGCATTACAAATCAAAAATAAAACTTAAACAAGTATAGTTTATTTTTCCCTTAAAAACTTTTCACATGAGTACTGACTGCTAATAGGAACCTCTCGCTACCCATATTCTTTTTCCTTTCCTTTATAAGACGACAAGATCTTCTCGTCATAACCTACACAAATTTAATAGCAACAAGAATGAACAAATTTCACTCGCAAGTATATATTCAAAAGGATAAGCTAGAAACACCAAATGAGGATAGTCTTGAGGAAAAATTATTTAGAACTTTCGATGATAAGCGAGAAATTAAACCATTTATAAATACGAATGACCGGTTTTTCTGTGGTGCCCCCGGATCTGGATAAGTTTAAAAATGTAACACCCCTAAAATTTTCAAGACAATTAAAATTTGAGCTAAATGTTCTTTTTTTTTTTTTCCTTTTTATCTCATGTGAGGGTGAGAGATTACACTCACACATACGTATGTGTTAGTAGTATGTTTGATACTAAAGTATTAAGTAATCTAGATTCTATCTTTATGTGTATGTGTGTGTACAAATATATGTGTACTCACATGAATGTATATGATTTTAAAACTATAAGTAAACTAGTAGTGGATTAATAAAGTATTGAGAAATCAGTAAGTATTCACACTTGTGTTGTCTAACAAGAAGAATGTATGTGCGTATTTACTAGCTCTAATATTTAAAAAGAATGGGATTATACCTCTTGCATGTTCGGTCATGCAAGGTGGTGGTAGTCATGGCATTATAAATTCTACATTTTAAAAATGTTAGCGAAAGAGTTAGCGGTAATGAAATGTCAATCAAAATATTTTAATAAAGAACTTGTGAGGAGTTTGTAAGAATTTGATTTCTATACACAACATTTTCAAGAAGTAAAGTAAATACTTGTGCTTGTAAACTTATCTATCTTTTATATATATATATATATATATATATATATATGGACCAATTTATGGCTAACATTAGCTATGGATACTTTCATAGCTAACACATTTATAATCGTCGATCAGATGATCCAATGGTGGAGATCAAACAAAAAAAAAAATAGTTTCTGCTAGTAAGACTGACGGAAGGCAAAAAAAAGGCCCTTTCCGCTAGTTTTACTGGCAAAGAAGGTATGTAATTTTTTTTTTCTTTCTATCTTTCCGCCGGTCATGAGAGTGGTTGTCATCTATGACAGAGAGCATAACATGAATAAAGTCCTGCTCCAATTCATTGATACTTAGATTTTGTCTTTGTTGTCGATGCTCATTGAACCAACTTTCCAGTATATGATCTATCTTCTTCATTTTACCTGTGATCCTTTCAATACATCTATCCAACCAAGTAACGGAGCTGTATCAGACATCATAAATAGTTCCACTAAATGCATGAAATCTCTCATGACCTTCTGGAACCTCCTCGTTGCTATGCACTCCTCACCGCTACGTTTGTTGCCAGGTCTCCAACTCATCTCTACTACCACTTTGCTCCTGCTTCCATTGTTTATCCATTGTTCATCCAACACATAGAAAGGCCGAAAGATAGAAAGAAAAAAAAAATTTACATACTTTCTGCCAGTCTCACTGACGGAAATGATTTTTTTTTTTTTTAATCTCTACCATTAAATCATCCAATTGACGGTTATAAATGTGTTAGCTACGAAAGTTTTCATAGCTAATATTAGCTATGGATCGGCCCCCTATATATATATATATATATATATATATATATATATATATAGATAGATATATAGTAGCAAAGAAGTTTAATTTGTACATTATAAAATGATATTTGAACTAGTGACAATGAATAGGCTTATCAAATTTTATTAAATTGAAAATTTCAAGTTAGTGGAATAAACAGAATGGGTATTATATTCTTGGTAAATAAAATATAAGGCTATGTACATGAATTCCATGCAAGTGAAATAAATGAACAAGCTTGAAGCAAAAGATGGTAGTATATACATATGTGTATATTCAGCCATGTAGAGCAAATTGGAGACAAACTTGTAGCATGGTCACGTCATGTAAGCTTTAGTCTCTAAAATTATCAATTTAACTACAAATATGTTGTGTATATAACTTGTGAGTAAGAAGCATCTATGTTTGTGTGTATAAACATAATAGTTATGTAAAATTACTTAAATAAATTGATAAAAAGAAGAACTACCCCCAATGCACCCGCAATAGGCCAAAAAAGGCCTCAGAATCAAAACCAGGGAAGGCTTGTCAACATTACATGCTACACTTGTGGCATGACAAGCCATATTTCCCCAAACTGCCCCCAAAAAACCAAGAAGCCCATCAAGGGAGAAAAGAGGCCACTGACATGAGTTAATGCAATTCATTTATGCCCCATGGCATGTATCTATAACATAACTGTCAATGATGCACTGCAGTCTGCTGATGTGGTGACATTTATGCTTCCAAGTAATTATGTATTAGCATACATGTTATTTGATTCAGGAGCAACTAGATCTTTTATTTTTATGCGCATAGTCAAAAAATTAAAGCTAGAACCACAAGAATTGTTCCACCTGTTAGAAATTATGATTGTTAATCATGAGACTTATCTTGTTACAAAGGTCTTTGGCCAATGTATCATTCAAGTGGGAAAGCATAAGTTCCCAATTGTTTTGATACATTTTTCGTTGAGAAATTTTGATGTCATCTTGAGTATAGATTGGCTAGGAAAGTATAAGGCTAATATTGATTGTCGCAAAAAGTGTGTATCACTTTGTACACCTCAAAACAATAAGATAACCTTTTATGGAAGTAAACTAGCTACTTCTAGCCACATCTTTTCTAATGTTCAAGCTAGGAGACTAATCAATAAAGGATGTGAAACTTTTCTAGCTTATGTCCAAAACATTACTAAAGAGAAACCTACAATAGATAGCATTCTAGTGATTCAGGAATATAAGGATGTTTTCCCTGAAGACTAATCAATATCAAAGGCACCATACTGTATGGCCCAACAAAGCTAAAGGAATTGATGATTCAATTGCAAGAGTTTTTTGATAAAGGCTTTATCCGTCCCAGTGTTTCCCCGTAGGGAGCCCCTATTTTGTTTGTGAAGAAGAAGCATGGATCAATGCGTTTGTGTATTGATTACTGAAAATTAAATAAGGTAACCACTAAGAATAGATACCCTTTTACCAAGAATAGATGAACTTTTTGATCAGTTGAAAGGTGCAACCTACTTTTCCAAGATTGACTTAAGGTCTTGATACCACCAGTTGAGGGTGAAAGCTGATGACATTTTGAAAAGGGCATTTCGTACCTGGTATTGACATTACGAGTTCCTGGTAATACCATTCAGTTTAACAAATGCCCTTGCAACATTTATGGACCTAATGAACCGACTCTTTAAAACTTATCTTGACAAGTTCATTATTGTGTTCATTGATGATATTTTGGTTTACTCCAAGACAAAAGAAGAGCATGAAAAACATATCCAACTTGCCATGGAAATTTTGAGGAAAGAGAAATTGTATGCTAAGCTATCCAAGTCTGAGTTCCGGTTACAAAAAGTAGAATTTCTCGGACATGTCATCGACAAAGATGGAATATCAATGGAAGAAGGTGGTGAAGTTCACATGGACCCCTGAATGTGAAAGAAGTTTTAAGGAACTAAAGAAGCGATTGACAACGGTACTAGTCCTGACTTTACTAGATGACACTAGAGATTTTATCATCTATAGTGATGCATCTCTACAAGGACTTGGATTTGTGCTAATGCAACAAGAGAAAGTTATTGCCTATGCTTCAAGGCAATTGAAGGAATACGAAAAATGATATCCAACTCATGATGTAGAGCTGGTGGCAATCGTTTTCGCACTCAAGATTTGGAGACATTATCTATATTGGGAGAAATGTGAGATATACACCAATCACAAGAGCTTGAAGTATATCTTCGCACAAAAGGAGTTAAATATCAGACAACATAGATGGTTGGAATTGATCAAGGATTACGATTGTACAATCAATTACCACCCTGAAAAAGTGAATGTGGTAGCAGATGCCCTGAATAGGCATGAGCATTTGAACATCATGCTCACATAAATTGAGTTGTGGAAGGACTTAGAGCGATTGCAACTTAAAGTACTATCAGCGGATAAGGATATAGAAATAGAAGAAATGACCCAGGCGAAGTTGTAACTACAGAATTGAATCAAAGAAACACAAGAAAAGCATAAAGAAGATAGAGAGAAAGCTCTTACTAAAGGAAAAAGAGAAATGTAGAATGGATGAAAAAGGTATAATATGATTTGAAAATAGAATCTAGATACCCCAATGGAAGAGTTACGACATGAGATTCTACAAGAGGCACATCAGTCGAAATTCTCGATACACCCCGGAAGCACCAGGATCTGCGACAGACCTATTGGTGGCCCAACATGAAAAAGGAAGTTGCATAATGGGTGAATCGTTGTTTAACCTATGAAAGAGTGAAGGCAGAGCACTAGAAGCCAAGTGGATTACTACAACCTTTGAAAATTTAAGAATGGAAGTAGGAATTTATTACAATGGATTTTGTAGTTTGATTACCAACTACAACCACAGGAAGTAACGCTATCTGGGTGGTTGTTGACAAGTTGACCAAGTCATTTCACTTTCTTCTAGTGAGAGAGACCTCCAAAATGGATCAGTTAGGAAACCTTTATGTTAAGGAGATTGTGAGTAAGCATGGAGTACCTGTGTCAATTGTATCAGACAGAGATCCTCGTTTTACTTCACGATTTTGGAACAAGTTTTAAGAATATCTTGGTAGTCATTTGGATATGAGTACTGCGTACCACCTCCAAACAAATGGACAATCAAAAAGGACAATACAAACTTTAGAGGACATATTACGAGCCTACGCATTGGATTTCAAGGGAAGTTGGGATGAGCACTTACCACTAATAGAGTTTGCTTATAATAACAGTTACCATATCAGTATTGGTGTGGCCTCTTTCGAAGCACTCTATGGTAGAAAGTGTAAAACTCTATTACATTAGAATGAAATTGGAGAGAGAGAGAGCTAGAAGGACCGAAAATGATTCAGTAAACAAAAAACGTTAACATAAGATCGACAAAAGAGTTTTGCAGACCAGCATCACAAGGACCAATTTATAGATGTTGGAGATTATGCATTTGTTAAAGTATCCCCCTAGAAGGGAGTTTCAAGATTTGGAAAAAGGGGGAAACTAGAGCCACGTTACATTGGACCCTTCGAGATACTAAAGAAAATAGGACACATAGCATATGAGTTAGCACTACCCCAAGTTTAGGACACCTCCACAATGTGTTCCACGTGTCAATCTTACGACCTTACAAACTTGATTTCAAAAGAGTCATAGATTATCAACCCATTAATATCAATGAAGATCTAACTTATGAAGAGGAACCGATCCAAATAGTGGATCGTCAAGTTAAGAGACTGAGAAATAAAGAAGTTCCCTCTGTAAAATTTATTTGGAGAAAACATGAAGTTGAAGAGACTACGTGGGAATTAGAAAAAGACATGGTTGAGAAGTATCCGCATCTCTTTTATAATTAGATTTCGAGAACGAAATTTTTATAAAGGAGGAAGGATGTGAAACCCCAGACTTTTGTAAATACGAATATAATATTAAAATATAAATTAAATAAATTTCAGTTATGGTTATGTTTTTGTATTTATGTACAAATATTCTTCTATGTATTTATCTTTTCTGGCATGCTCTCCGAGATGACCAAAGTTTCAGTATAAGATATTATTGTCATAGTCAGTGATAGTATATGTAGTGATAGAATTAGTGTGGTTTGTTGTGTTGGTGTGACTATTACAAAAGAAAGAGATTAATAAGCTAATTGTCAACTTGTCTCTTGTGGATGAGTAAGTAATTGAGCAGCTAATACATTAGTACTACAAGTACTTTTGTACGACACTTTTGTGAAGTACAACCTCCATGACACCCACACGTGTAAGGGGGTTGATCAAGTAATTGTTTATTATATTTAATGAATTGGTGGTTTAGTTAATTCTACGTTTTATGCTAATTAGAGTTGTGGAACACCTCCATGTCTAATATACACATAAACAGGCTTCTCTTATATAAAGAAGACTCTTGTATTACCGCCCTTCTCTTTCGAAACACTCTCAAACTTTAAATAATATTCACATAGTAAGTGTTGCAGAGTGGAAACTTTGTAAGGTAATCTTAAAGCCTTAATTAGTTATTTAACTTTTGATCATTTATGGATCAAAAACAGATCTCGCAGAAACACTTGACTCCAATATAAACTACCACCCTGATCAAGGCAAGTAATATATTTATTATTCTTTTAACGTATAGCACATTTGTTCGTTATACGTGATTTTCCAAGTATATATGCAATCTGATGCATATTGCAATTAAACGCATGATCAATTGATTTGATCTGCGTAATGACATGTTATGATATGATATGCAAGTGCTTATATTTTTCTTCTTACCTCTACATAATCATTTCATATACGTACTAATAGAGGATAAAAGTTGTTTATTCAACTTGAGCTAAGATTATATTGCTAAATGCTTGACTACTTGTATCCAACTTGCAAGCATCTAATCTATCTCATGTTAGTACATGATATATTAAACTATTTGATTTAATTCAACTCTTCTAAATGCTACACATTTGCATTCTTGTGATATCATCTATGTTTCTACCTAATGGCCCTCGCCAAGGTGTCAGCGTTAATCCACTATATAAGCTTTAAAAGGAAGTACCCCAAAATTGAAAGTATATCGGGCCCTGTATATTTATTTACATATGTACATGAAGTGACATATATATGTACACCGCAAACCATATTGAGATAGCTTGGCCTGCTATTGTCAAATGGTAAGAAGTACTCTCAATAAGCCCTAGTGTTGAACAGATTTAAGGCGATCTAGTAAGTCATGAACTGAAAGAAGTAAGATGTTTATGTGAATTTTCATTCAGTGGTATTATTTGCCAACTTCCTCTCAACTAAAAATATGGATTCACCCCATCTGCTATGGGAATTCACTTATTTGAACTCCTTATTTTGTTCATACTTCTTAACCTTACCTTGAGATAGATTTACTTGAACTAGCTGCAGAACATTTGTTTATTCTCACTGTTCTTATAGTATATTACTTGCTGAGCATTTGTCGATCATTCTTACTTTTGATTCTCTTTTAGTTTAGTGCGAGAAATGTGAGAGTTTTAAAGGTAAGGAAAAGATGTATCGGTAGTTTCGTACCGGACTGACTATTAAGGGTTCATAGTACGAACTCAGTATTGTAATAGTAAGCATGCTATGTTTTCAGCTATTAGACTTTATGACTTAGGGTTTGTAATAATCGTTGGTTATATTATTCCAGCCTATGTTATGTTTGTGAGTTGTTTTTCTATCCCACCGATGGTACGGTGTTCCACTAAAATACAAAATCGCCATAGTTAGTAACAGATTGACGACTTTAGTTTCTAGCCGAAAACTGGGGCTATCACACAATTAGTACTAGGTTTTGGTGTAAGATCGTTAGGAGTGAGTTATGATCCTATGTATTTTCTTTTGTTATTAGTTGTACTTGTATTAATGTTTGAGACTAGTTGTAATTTAGCAATCTATATTATATTTATGCTTCTACTGTGTATTAGGTGCATGAGTGATATTTGTTGGTTGTGACGACCAAGGTTGGGTATTGGGAGAGTACCCAGGCTCGAGGCGTCACAAAGTACCCGACCTATGGGTGATGCCAATAGACAATCATCAGTCTCACGTGCATAATTTATATTCAAATAGGCTCCAAAACATAAATAAGTACTTAAAGTTATTACACTATAGTGAAGGTCTGCTTACAACATTACAAAAGTTGTATTACATTTAATTCTACGATGAGATGACCCAGCACTCGCTAATCCTTTCAGCCTCGAGATCTCAGTGATTAGCCCATTAGGTCTTTACCTTTTCCCGATGGTCTCACTTCATCACTTGCCCCAAAAAATGTTAGTTAAAATATGAGCTATACAAAACCCAGTAAACATATATTTGCAGCCAATGCTAGGGGTCAAAGTCAAAGGATGAGAGTTCAATAAATTGTTCAAGAGTTCAACAATCTTGACATAATTAACTGGTAAGGGAAACCAACAAATGTAGCTCACAAATAATGTCAAGTCTAACAATACCAATGATAATGACATCAACAACCACACAAGCATGACACAAAGATCAACAAGTGACTGGGTGACTCACTGAGTCATTAGACATCCATCAATCATCAATCTTACAAACCGGATATCTGATCATTTGACAATTTTGGTCCAAAATCATCAATCGACAATAATACCCCATGCTATTTAATATGGGTTGTCTATCTCAGTCAGATCATCAAATTCAGAATCAAAAAATAAATATTCATCAATCAACAAATATATCACAATCAAAATGATAATCATAATAATTGCAGATTCAACAAGAATAAATCATCAATGTAATTCTAACAAATCAATCAACGAAACAATATTGATTGCATAAAGAGCGTCAACATACATAACGAAAAAGCCACGTATACGAATGAATAAGATTACGCCGAAAGAAACAAATATCAAGTGGATATACCAAAAAGTATATACACGAAAACATATACTTACAGATACCGATGCTACCGCCCTTTAAGTCTTTCCTCAGATCGTCTATGGATTCCTATTTGGTAGCTCTTGAGATCCTAATATTTTAATTTATATTATACTTCAGTACTTTAAAGTTATTATAAATATTTTTTTATCATTTACGCAAAAATCCTTTCATGCCTTGTCCGATTTTTACCGACAACAACGCTTAATACTAGGTTTTCTAACTTTTAAATCTCGAACAACCCAACATTATTTTGCTACCTAATAGTTTCTCACATGATTCTACAATGTCTCTCTAACTCAAACGGTGCAAAAATGCTAAAATCAACATTTTCAGTACGTGTTAAACAACTAATTTACTTTATTTTTAAACCACCCGTGTTCAAATACCTCCAAATCTATTATGTATTATTATGTATCCCCTAGCGGGCACTCGGCATCCCCTGACGTGCACTTTATTATGTCTATAAAAGGTTATTATCACTTATTATGAATAATTATTTTATTTTATTTTTTATATTAAATATTTATTTTTTATTATATTATTATATAAATATTTATTTATTTAATAGTAATTATATTATTGTGTTATTATGTTATTTTATATCATAATTACTATTATGTTATTATTGTTAAATATATATATTGATAAACAATTCCACCAATTTATTCGGAAAACGTTTTCTCCTTTTAAATTCCGTAAGTTATTTTTCGGAAAAACTTAAGGAAATACAAAAAAATGGAAAACATTTTCCTTTCTTTTCATATTTTGTAGACATTACAAAGAACGGAAAACATTTTCTGAAAAACGTTTTCGCCTAACAAACAACGAAAAATACAGAAAATATTTTCCAGGAAATCATTTTCCATGAAACAAGCGGGGCCTTAAATTTATATTTTATCAACTGTATTAAAGTTAAAATCGTCAACTCCCACCATCCATTAATTAATGTTTTATATCTGACATTCTAAATTTATTTATGACATCAAGATCGTCAAATAAAATTATAATATAACATCATTATTTATTTATTTTTATGTTGTAAAATATAAATGATATCGGAATATTACATCATTCCCCCTTAAAAGAATTTTGTCCTCGAAATTCAGATACCTTTGCCTTCAAATAAAGCAGGGTATTTATGTCTCATCTGATCATTAGGTTCCCATGTCACTTCTTCTATTGTATGATTTCTTGAAATAACTTTTGCCAATGGTATAACCTTAGTACGTAGCTTTTGTTCCCTACTATTGCAAATTTCAACTGGTTGTTCCTCGTAATGTAAATCCTCTTGGATCTCTATTGATACTGGCTTGATAATTATTGTTATAGGCAAACTCAACAAGCGGCAAATGACCGTCTCTAACTACTCTTGAAATTTAAAACACAAGCCCTTAACATGTCCTCAAGGGTTTGAATAGTCCACTCCGATTGTCCATTTGTATGTGGGTGAAACGTTGTACTTATACTCAATTTTCTACTCATCTCAGTTTGAAAACTACCCCAAAATTTTGAAGCGAATCTAGGATCTCTATTCGACACAATTGACACGGACACCCCATGTAGCCTTATTATCACCTATACATAAAGTTCTACCAACTTCTCCAATGTTTGTCCCTCGGAATTAGCTAGGAAGTGAGCAGATTTAGTCAATCTACTCACACTCACCAAATAACATTATTACCTCTCACGGTACGAGGCAATCCTAAAACAAAGTTCATCGTAATGTGTTCTCGTTTCATTAAGGGATAGGAAGTGGTTGTAATACTCCACTTAGCTTTTGATGTTCAGCCTTTACTTGTTGACACACTAAGCATCTTTCAACCCACTCCGCAATATCCTTCTTCATTTTAAGGCCACCAAAAATGTTGTTTTAAATCTCTATACATTTTTCATCGATCCAAGGTGAACTGAGAATGATGACGGATGAGCATTTGATAGCACTTCCTTTTAATCTCAATATTTGATGGTACGCACACTCGATCTTGAAATTTTTGGATCTCATCTCCACTAAATCTGTAGTCCTTCCATTCAATTTCTACACCCATTTTTCTATGAATCTTCATTAGCTCTTCATCTTTCTCTTGGCCCAATTTTATCCTTTCTAACAACGTTGGCCTCACCTCCATTTGACATGACATGTTTCTCCCTTCTCCTTGTACACAAATTTTGATTCCAAGTCTAAGTCTTCTGCAACCATTGGTTGAACCACTATAAGAAAATCCATCTATGCCGACGGTCAGCGGTCGTAGCTACAGACAAAAGGACCGACGGCCGACAAGCGTCGCTACTGAAGCCATCCGTATAGTTTGTTCCAACAGTCACAGTGACCTATAGAGACAGTTCCGGCCAACACAAGACGGCCATCAAATTCCACGGCTAATAAGCTACACTGACGGCCTTCTTATGTGTTGTAACAGTCATTACTGTCGCTAAAAAGTGACCTAATTCCACGGGCAACATTTAATAGCGACGTTTCGGTCGGCCGTAGCTAATGATAATTATTGGTGCGAATGGCACCTAGGCGACAAATTCATACATGCAATTATTACCCTAGCTATAGATATATCGTGATTGTAGCTACACTTTTTTCCCCTGGTTTCGTTGTAATTTTTTATTTAGCTTGTCATGATCACTAACTCATTAAATGTTTAAAATCAAACATAGAAATTAGACAAGCTATTATATTAAATTAATCCAAATGTCATATCATCCAAATATTGTTATCGTCCAAAATTACATTTAAAATATTCAAGATTAATACAAAAGTTCTTTTAATAAAAATGTCTCTCAGAGTCTCCAAATAGTCATATATACTACATTACTGACACCATCCTAACTAATTAATTATGGGTCTTGCAAATGGGTTGACCTGTGACCATCACCATCATTATCGCGTCGTCCACCGTTACTGGATCCGGCCTACATAAAACATGTTTAGAATGCATTAGAATTCCATGATAAAGCCAAACAAAAAAACATTTCAAATATAAAACACTCAATGTCTAAGTTTGGTTGCTCTAATGTTCAAATAAAGTAGGCAAAATATTTGATTGAGACCATCTGTTCTCTCATATAAAAATATTTCTAGTGAAAATAAAGTAACAAAATCATATCACTTGTTGCGCATGTGATATACATCATCAAATGAATCCCAAAATCAAATAAGAACCTTAAACTCAACAGAGTCACTTCTTCAACAACTCAAAACACAACATTTTCAGATCAATTAGCTACTTTAAGAATTAGGTGTCTTATATCAATCAATTGATGGTCCATAGCATCTACTGTAATGCTACTCCATAAGTAATATCAAACATAAAAGTAGGAGTCTTGTTTTAGTCATTTTAGCCATTAAATAAAATATATTAGTGCTGCAACTGAGCTATATATTTTTATACTTACAAATATAGCAGACATTTATGATAAGTTCTAACCTGGGTAGATGTAGTAGCGTTATGATAACTTGGATTTCCTTTGAGGAACTGATTCATTAAATTTGTTAAGTCTTGAACTTCTAGCATAGCCATCCTTGACTCTTTCCTAGACTCTTCAACTGCAGCTTGCATCTCCTCTAACTGCTCTTTCAAACTTTGATTTTCACGTTGCATATCAAAACTTGACACTGGCGAGGGGCCCAAGTGTTTGTGGCAGTTGCACCTTGTCCGCCTTGTCGAAGTCTACCATGTCGCTCCGGACCAAACACTCGTGCAAGAATGTCATCACATCCAGTGGGCATCCCACTGATGCTTACCTCAGCAATCAATTCTTTCCTCTTTTCATTAATTTGATCCTAAAACACACATTCCAACCAAGAGGAACAAGATACAAGTGTCAAAATATCATTTTATTGTATTTGTTGGAAAAACATTACTAAAATATGTAAAGCATTCAGATTACCACTATCGAGCTTGATCCTTCAAGAAATGTTCCATCTTTTCCGGTGTGGGACAATATGTACATGTCAGCTCGATCAACTTCTTTTCCATTTTTGACCTTCTGATAAAGATACAAAAAATAGCATATTTACCACATCGTAAAGCATAATTTTCTTTCTCCAGTTGATATGTATTACCTCCTCCTACTTCCTTTTTGGAATTGATTGATTGCCCTAAGTATGGCCAACTGTTAATTTTTTTCTGTTCTCCCGATTTTTTTCTGCTTATTCCTGCACTAAAATTTTTTTAGAGCTCCATAATAGATCAATAAAATCTCCTGTTAGAAAAAAGAAAATATAAGATGTAAGAAATAAATTCAAACCTTTGCTTTTTCAGAAGTACAATATCCTCTTGTACTTCTGATTCAGAACTAGAAGTCTTCCATCTTGGTACTTTGCAAACTTTACAAGAATCTAATTTTTCATTCTCCCTCCAAAAAAACATACAATTGTTCTCGCATACATCAATCTTCTCATAACCAAACCCCAAGCTGCCAACCATCTTCTTCATTTCATAAAAATTATCCGGTAAATTTGCAAAGTAGGGAAATGACGACTTTAGTTTTAAAAGCAAGCCATCAAATGATATGTCATTCCATTTGTTGACATTTTTCTGGAGGTAAACCTGGTAGCTCTTCTCGAAAAATATCCATAAAATCTTTCACATGTCCTCAATCTTCTTTTCTTGTTGTTCCTTCACTTTTACATATGCTAAGTACCCAATATAACCTTTCCTTAGCATTTTCTATGTCTTAATTACCGAGATAAGAAATTTAGGCATATTCGACTTATCACCATGAAACCACACCTTCCTTCTAGTTGGGGTCCTCAACCTTAATCACTTTTTCTCGCAGTTCAAATTGGTCTTATGCCTTGAAAGCCAATTTATTCCTAAGATTACTTCAAAATAATTTATTTCCAATGGTAAGATATCCACCGGAAAGTTTTCTCCATCTACTAATAAAGGATAATCTTGGTACTGTTAGAGTGTATGCTATCGGAGTCAATTATTTAATGATTGTCATGGCGCACTTGACTTAATGTTCTGATTTAATAAATAATGTTTTTGTTTATTATGCTTTAATTTACTGTGTGTTATAATTGTTAAGATAATAAACGTCCCTAAAATAATGAATACAGACTATATGAGTTCAAGTATGTGACTTGGAACATGAGATCATGTAGTTACAAAATGTATCACTATTCTTAAACATCCCTAGTCAAGTATTATTGTTAATGAGACAAGAATGATACACTGAGACTAGTATGTGGATTGACTGATGACCAAATCTCAATGGCCATAAAAATGTGAGATATTAATTCAACACATAGCTCGTGAACACAAGTGTGAAGGTGGTTCTCCACATAGGGGAGTGGAAGGATTCTGCCTAGACGCCAATAAGAATCTATAAAGTGGACAACAGGGGAGTACGCTGCCGGTGGGACTGGATACTAGGCCACTGAGGGACTGGAAACCAGGCCATTGTGGGCACAACAACATGAGCTGGAGATTGGAGACACACCAACGAGGGGACATAACCTCTTGCGTGTAGTGAGCTGAACTAGATAACAATGCCTTTGTGACTAGATGTTGGGCACTAGGGTGCCCTCTCACATCAGTGAAGCTAGTGGGGACTCAGGGTTGTATGTAGGAGTCCTGTGGTATGGGCTCCTCATCTTCCTCAGAGGGGTCCAAGTCATCACTAATGCAAGCAAGACAGATGCGAATAGTGGAATAGATAATATGTATATCACTATTTTCCTCCTCACTGAGCAGGTTGATATAGATTGCACTGGGTAGGGTTGTAAATCGAACCAAACGGTTCATGATTCGCTCGGGTTCGATTCAAAAATTAATCGACTCAATTCAGATTCGATATGAAAACGAACCAAACCTGATACTCCATTTAAAGTTCGATAAGTTAAACGAGTAGAATCTAAGCACATCAGTACTCGCTCGAATATACTCGCGAGTAGTTCGATTCATCTCTTTGTACTAAAATATCATAACATTTTTTAGAAATACATAATCAATTATGTCTTCATAATACATTTAAATATTATACATATTGAATAAGTTACTCTAAAATTAATGTTCATAAATAAAATGAATTATTATATATAAATTTTATCCTAAAAAAATATAAAATTGTATTTATTATGAAAATTTTCACCAAATTTATGTACTCATGAGTAGTTCGTAATCGACTCGAATTCGACTAGAATAAAATCTGAGCACCAAAATTTTATTCGACTAAATACTTGAATTCGAATTCGAATATCGAAAAAATTATTAGAGTAGAATCTGAACACACTACTGTTCGCTCGAATTTGACTCGTTTACACCCTTAGCACTGGCTATGTTAGACATCTACACACAAGGGAGGAAAACTTATTAGTTGTTGTTCCCTAATGAGTATTTGTAGAAGGGAGGGTTGAATACTGTTAGGTCCCAAAGTGTAAAAATACTAGAAGGGGGGTTGAATAGTGTTTTTCAAAAATTAAGTATTGCAAAAAAAAACTTTACTGATTTAAACATTTCTTACTTATAAAAGAGTTTCTTATGTTTTGAAAAAGGTTAGCAGCGAAAATTGTTTAAGCAAAGCACCCCTTAGTTTTTGTAGCAAAGGTTAATGGCTAAAAGGAGCAAAGATAATAAGTCTTTGCTGATGGAGTTCAGCAGGATTTAAGCAAAGCACAGAACAAAGAAAGTAAGCAATATGAAAGATAAGCAGGAATGGAGATAGGAATTTTTATAGTGGTTCGGACTAAGCCTACTCCACTCTTCTTCTCTTTTACTTGAGAAGGCTATCACTAAAACTTGGTCACACAGAACAATCAGCAGGCCTGTTCACATAGAACAATTAGCAGGAGGACACTTAGTCCAATTTACACTAGGTCACTTAGACCAGATTAGTCACACAGACTCTGTTAGAGATAAATGATGATGATGATGATTATATAATAAATTGTGCAACTGTAAATACTTGAGGTGTTTTATAAACCTTAAGATCAGCACAAGTTTTGCATTCACTGATGATAAGTTTATTCATCAGTGGATAGTTAATAACTTCACAAGACAAGTCAGAAAACAGGAACATTCAAAGGACTTGACAAAGTGAAGGAGAATGTCTGATGCTACTTGTAAGCAAACGAAGTATTCCGCACATCAGAAATTCTAAATCAAAGTTACGTTGATTAAGAACCCATCAGTGGGAACCCATCAGGGGAACCTGTCAGGGGGAACCTGTCAGGGGGAACCTGTCAGGGGAACCTGTCAGGGGAACCTGTCAGGGGAACCTGTCAGGGGAACCTGTCAGGGGAACCTGTCAGGGTATGATGAGGGCAGACCAATCTGTCAGTGAAACACTTCGGGACATATCAGTGTCAGGCAAACCCATCAGGGTAACCTGTCAGGGAGAATGACCAACATGACATCAGTGGAAGCCATCAGTGTATGCCGTCAGCTATAACCATCAAGGTCAGGAAGCACGGAGTATAACTCAAGTGAAGGACGAAGCCCTGATCCAGTCAATAACCATCAGGGGATCCAAAAGCACTGATCAAAGTCCGTCAGGGCTAGCAGTCAGTGGATCGTTGTGACAGCATACACTCGTCATCAGTTCTTACACGGAAATCAACGTAACGTGTTATAGAAGCAAGAAATATTAACTGGAAAGATATTTCTTGAAGTTTGTTAATGGTCCAATGAGAACTCTCACGCATTAAATGCACACAGATCAGGGGAAGAAAAGTAGCAACAAAGCTTGTAGTAGTCTGACACATAAAGTTTAGATGTGACATACTTGCGGCTATGTTGA
>CM025783.1:50874728-50910693 GCA_014636745.2 Centella asiatica
AGGACTATACTTGAAAACTTCTTCATGTCTTCAGAATCCTTCTTGATCAATGAATTCATCATAGCAGACTTATCAAATCAGCAAGCTTCAATCTGTGATCAAACTCCTTGCTTAACTAAATGTTATATCCTCCTAACAAGTTGGATATTTTTCTAAGTCCTTTTACAATACTTAAGCAAGGACTATATTACATTATCAATTCTTATATATTAAACAATAAATAAATGTTTAAGCAAAGATTATATAAGCAGGGGTGCAACAACAAATACAAATACCAACTTTTCTCAAAACTCTATAAAGATCTTAGATATAACTTGTAACTTATGATGAGGATTTTGTAATTAAAATAAATTATATTAATCAATAAATAATCACTTTTATTGATCTTGAATCTAAACTTACAATTTGGTAAACGAAGTACTAGCTGCTAAAATTTGTTCACGAAGAACAACTACAAATCTTGAAAAACTATTTCTAACTTCTCAAGTTCTAATAACTTGCTTTGTTATTACAATTGAAATCTCTCACATATTGTTATTGTAATAATATTTTTATCTAATTTGAATTTATATATATATATATATATATATATATATATATATATATATATATAAGTCTCAACAATCCTAATTTGAATCAAATTAGTTGTCGGACCTTTTTAATCCAAATTTGATTCTATATCGGATCTTGATCGGCTTCTTGCTTGCAACTTCAAATCCTATTCATATTAGGACTTCAGCTTCCAGTCAAACACGATCTATAATATATGTTGATAAATCTTTATATGATGATGACTTTTATCTACTGATGAACTTATCCATTGATAGACATTTATCTGCTAATGAGCTTATCTACCGATGAACATTAACTATCGATGGTCATTATCTGCTAATGAACAAATTATCCTCTAATGACCATTTATCCTTTGATGCAGATTATCCTCCAATAAACAAAATATCCACCGAGGAACAGATTTATCCTTTAACTGACTACTTGGATTATTTATCCTCTGATGAGCAAATTACATCGTCGGAGGATAAAAATCCTTTAGAGCTAACTATTTTCCATTAATGAACAAATATTCCATCAGAGGATAATTCTTGAAAAAATTCAGCTTCAAAAACTTATCTGCTGATGTTTATACTACACATCAGCAACTACTATACTATTGAAAAACTAACAATTATAAGTATATGCATCATCATCAAATGCTATAAACCTAAGATTAATACTAAGATAAAACTTAAGGTAATCGAAAGAGATAATAGTACAAAATAAGCATTTAATGAGACAAAATATATAAGCATCTGTACAAGAATATAATCATGCTAGCAGAATATCGAAGCAACACATTCGAAAATATTTTGAACATAGTCTTGACATACATTGTTGCAAGTGATAATATGTCTTGAATAAAATAGAATGAGTATATACTTGACTGATTCCGTAATTAAGCTTATCTAGTTGTTCTTGAATTATTTGACTATGTAAACATAAAATAAAAACTAATGTGAGTCTTACTACTTGTGTCATCATATTAAAATGCATATGACAAGTTATACTTATCCCCCTCTTTAAACTGCATTAGCTGATTTGACTGATACCAGACATAGTATCTATTATTTGTACTAGCCCTTGGTTAATGTATTCAAATTGGGAATCCACAGCTTTAATAATATTATCTAATGGATAATATAGAGTGATTCGAAGACATGATAAAGGCATAATCTTTGGGTCGTATTGTTTTACTTATCTAAGATTAAAAGGTGATCAGTCGATCGACCTTCTGCTTGACCTCTCCCATTGTCATAGGTAAAGTAATTTTTTTTATCATTATTGTGAAGTCTATAAGATTAATGAGGATTTGGATCATTGCTCATTAAACTGAGTAGTGTAGATGTTACTGGTCTCAATTTAATTGTAAGTTAGGGTAAATACCTTTTGGACAAATTAAACTTAATATTTGATTACTTCTAATTTTTTCTTAATCATTCTCAATTAAGCTCTTACTTATGTCTAAGTTAGGTCTTAATTGAGATTTAATCATCTCTTGATTAATCTTGAATTAAATTTTAATTACTCTTATTTATTCCCTAATTAAAATTTAATTATTTCTAATTATTTTCTTAATTATCTCTTAGTTATTATTAATTATTATTTAATTAAGATTTATTTATTCTTAGTTATTTCTTAATTAATATTTATTATTTCTTAATTACTTCTTAATTAACGCTTAATTATCTTTAATTATTTTCTTAATTATCTATTAGTTAAGATTTAATTATTTCTTAATTAAGACTAAATTATTCTTGCTTGTTGTCATGATTCAATAAGAAGCAAAATTCAGTGTCAACTTCCACTGCTAAAGTAGAGTACATATCAATAGAAAGTTGTTGTGCTAGAATGTTGTGGATGAAAAATCAACTTGTTGACTATAAGTTTGTTTTCAAGTCTATTCCTATATTTTGTGATAATACTAGTGTTGTCGATATTGGTTATAATCTTGTCTTGTATTTTCATACTAACCACATAGATATAAGGCATTACTTCATTAGAAATTATGTTCAGCAAGGTATAATAGATATACATTATATTCCTATTAAAAATCAATTAGTAGACGTTTTCACTAAACCACTTGATGATTATAGGTTTAATAAGTTAATTAGTGAACTAGGCATGCTAAATTTAGACAACTAGGAATGTACTGTACTAACATCTCTTTCAGCAAAGACATATGTCTTTAGCAAACAATGAATTCCTTGCTTAGGTCTAGGAAACATCCTGCTGATGATAAAGATTTTCCAAAAGCAAAGAGGAGATGCACATGTTGACAACTTCTAAGTAGTAATTGCAAATCATGTTGTCGCACTATGAAACAATCCTACTGAAATATGTTAAAAGGGGAGACCATCTCAAGAAACTTAGCCCATCTCTAGAAACTAAGTACCATTCCCTACTTAAATCATAAGCAAAAGAAGTAATTGTTGTTGATAAGATCTCATGATCCTTGCTCATTTTTCAAATTTTGGGATTCCCAGTTGGACCTTGGAAAGAATTCAGTGCATCAACAAGGTTCACACCATACTGATTATCAGCAACGCAAAAGGATTAAACCCTGTTGATTTTTAAGGATTCTTGGTTCCCTTAAAATCTCAGCAAAAGGTTTATCCCAGCACCTTGTTGATATTCATGTTATACTTAAGCATGATAATACTTATCCTTTTTCATCAAATCTTAACCACTTTTCTGACTCAGTAGAAAATGATGACACCCATCATTTTACAGTCGTAAAAATAGCTATCATGGCTTTAGTTGTTTTATTTCTCTCTCTTCATTTATTGTCACTCTGCCCCAAGATGGAATAACGACTGTTGTTTTATTGGTAATTAATTTCCACCACTACCCACATATTTTGCATCTCACTAACTTCTCCACTACTCGACTTCCTTTCTCCTCCTATACAAATCATTTCACTCCTCTCATTTTTTCACTTTAACACAAACTTTCTCAAGCTATCTTTTTGCAAAAAATCTCTCTAAGAATTCTTACCTAAACCACCAATACACCACCTCAATCTCCGACCAAAATTGGCAAGATGGTAAATTCGTTAGATAAAATTGAATCTGAGTCAATCATTGACTTGGATTCCTTTGCTAGTAATCAGCCAGATGAAGAAATCAGAGACGTTATAAGGTTGTTAAGGGACATCAAGATTAGATATGTCATTACTACTGACTTCTCTATCTTTAAAGAAGTAATAAGGGAGTTTTGCAGCAGTGTAGAAGTTGGCAACAACAACATTATTGGCCAAGTAAATGGACAACAAGTCTTCGTTACACCAACAAGTATCAGAAATACTCTACAAATGACAAGTCAGGGTTTGCTAACTCTACTTACATTAATCCCTGTTGTGCTTAAGGAACTTTGCTATGTCAACAACCATAAAAACAAAAAGAGAAAGGACTTCCATAGGAAATGTGATTTCCCTATGGATATTTTGCACAAGACCCTATTGTGTAAGTTTAACTCACAATACGAGGCATCAGTAAAGGATATTTCTTTCGTAGCTTTGCTAAAGTCTCAATAAGAGATCAACTAGAGCTAGATATTTTTTGAATAATTAAGGGAATTTTTCTCCGTCAAGAAGAAAATAAAGATCAGACATAGAATAACGTTATCCATGTTGTTGAAAGGAGCACTCTGAGAGAACTTCCTAGTAGAAATTAAACCCAAGAAGCTTCCCAAAAGCAAAATCACCAAGCCATCAATTTTGTAGAACTATGAAAAGAACATATTGCCTTAGCTAGGGCGGCTGTTGAAAGAAGGGCAAAAAAAGCAGTAGATTATGCCAAGGTAGACGCTCCTGAAGAACAAGGGGAGAAACATGAACGAGAATAAAAAGGTGCAGAACAACCTGCTATGGAGGAACCTGCTGTAGTCGCAGAGGTTGTCAAACCCAAACCTACAAGAAAAAGGCGTGTTGTTCCCCAAGTGACACGCCCCAAGAAAAAGGAGAAATCTACTCTTGCTGATGATAAATTCGATCCTAACACATTGACCCCAACAAAGAGAGGAACTTATGTTTTTTTATAGAATCAGGTCATGAAGGTGAGGCTGGTGATACAACAGCAATGGGAGGATCAGATATTGTTGCATTACCTATTGTTGCACCTGTAGCTAAACCAAACATTGCTAAGAAGTCTGATGAGATTTTTGAAGAAATAGACAACTTCCAGCCTTCTGACAAATCTCCAGAGGTTGCTGCTGGCACTCCAAAGAAAAGTTCTTCTGATGAACTTTTCAAGGAAATTGATGTTATTGCCCCATAGGAGCAGACCAACCTACTCTAATTCTAGAAGATGTTGCTGAGAATCAACCCAATCCTGCTGCTACTCCCACTGAAGTAGTGAGCACTATTGAAGTTCTAGAGTTTGCTGACTCACTTTTAAGTGTTGCGACTTCAAAAACTACGGAATGGGCTGTTGAAGTAGAGATAACAAGAGAACAACAACATACAACACTGAAGTTCTCAGAAAATGATCAAGCTAGAACCAGTCACATAGGAAGAGTTCTTAGAAGATCAATCAGTAAAGACCACTTCACTAGCAACAACAATTCTACCAACAACTCAACAACCAAAATCACCAGCAAAGGTACCTATTCTTAAGCCTGTAACAACAAGAAGACTTGTGCTACTGCCAGTTGCCATCAGAGAAGGGGTACAACCCAAAGCACACAAACACATTGTTGTTAAAGGAAAAGGGAAAACAAAGAAAATTGTTGAGCTAACAACTCTGACAGTAGTGATGATGAAGTTCCACTCAAAAGGAGAATGGAACAAAAATTAGAAGAACTTATCAAAACTCTGCTCAGACAAGATGTTAAAGAAATGGGTTTAGATGCCAACCTATATGTTGTTGAGATGATGAAAGAAGGTCCTAGCGGAAAATCTACTGAACTAGAAACAACTACTCATGGGGAGGAATTTGAAGTAGAGATCAATGAAGACATGACCAATGAGACCACTACTGAGGAGGTGCATGTCTCTGCTAAGAAGGAAACAAAAACTGATGTTGAACAAGACAAGGTTGCAACTACTTGTGTTAGGATGACACAACATGACATTTATCAGGAGCAACGACATACCTTCCTAAATGATTACTCTCTCCTCGTTGAAGATCCTAATACAACAATAAGGCATTTCAGGAGGGTCCTACTAACAAAACTTAAGGAACCTGGTTTTAATGCTCCTACTAGGCACAACTCTTACTATGAGCGTGCTAAAAGGGAAATAGTTATGTTTGAGCACTTTCAATAGCTACCTGAAGAGAAAATATATAAGGACCCTCATGTTGATGAGACAAGGAAAATCTTTGGCAGCTGGGCCGTCAGAGAATTTTAGGAGGAAATAATTCCTTCAATAGCAACAACAAGGAGCAGAATGTTATGGCATGCATTCAATGATGATTTTTTCTCATACATGTTACATGCTAACTTTATTCTTTTCTTGCCCATGCTTCATTTCTTCTAGTGTGGAATGGGCATGCATGCAATTTTTGATTCTTTCAAGAGGGTACCAAACTTCATTATCTTTAAAAAAGAATCCTTGGAGAGCATTGTGGGAAATGATAGGCTACACTCCTCATGAAGACTCTACTACTGTCATTGCCAACAAGCTTCACATGGATATGAGGAAACACAACTTTCATGCGATCCCTGCAAATATCACTGCTGCTCTAGGTTATGTTGCCCCTACCATGTCTTTTTCTTTTGAGAATTACACCAGTGTCAAAATCTACACATTTCATCGCACCAAGTGTATTCCTTCTTGTTAGGTTTTATAACATTTGATGATTATTGTGCTTAGAATACTTAGAAATACAAATGTACAGTTAGTGCTAGTTTATAATAATTGAGTTTTTGTAGCTAGTAGTTTACTCTCTTATTGTTATAATATATTTTTATAAGAGAGTAAGTTAATTTGTATTATAAGAGATTACCAGAACTGCATTGGAGAATTCAACAAAGTCAAGGATAATGTTTAGTCTATTAGGGACTAACTGCCAGAGACTGAAGGTTTATTGAAGTTAGTCAAGTCTGTCGGATACTAAGGCCAAGCCTGTCGAATACTAAGGCCAAGTCTATCGGAGACTAAGGCTAAACCTATCGGAGACTAAAGATTAAGTCTGTCGGAGACTAAGCTAAGTCTGTCGGAGACTAGGCTTTACTCTACCAAAGACTATTGTTGAAGTCATAAGAGACTAAAGTGAGGATTACTCTATGATGCAACACAAAATTCTAACAACTAGAAGTTGATTTCGACATAGACGAAGAAATTGTGTTGAAGACGAAGTTGGTTACGAAAGATACCAGAGATGGTTTTTCTATTTTGAATTAGAGTTACTATTCAGATTGTAAATAGAATTATATTATCGAATAGGATTAGAAGCTGAATTACGATTCAAAATCAGAAGCTGTAATTGAATTTATAGAGATATAAGAAGTTGTACAATTCTATTGATTTGTATATATATATATAGTATAGAAAATTAAAACTAACAATCAATTTGTGATTGTTAGAATTTGTAACCAATTGTTAATCAATAAAACCAACTGTTTATAAATTTGTCTTGTTCTTTTTATTCGGCAAATTATATTATTTTAAAGAACAAGAATTTAAAAAGATTCATAAAACTTGTTTCAACCCCTCTCCCCCCCCCCCCCTACAAATTCTAGGTTGTCTTATTGGGACAACTTCTGTTCGTCTGGAGGATACTTATCCCAAGAAATCTTCCTCGTCCTCCATTGCTGCCAAGAAGTCCTTTACAAAGCGAAAACATGTTGATCTTGAATCCAAAATTGATCAAGTGTTGGCCAAGTTACCAAAGTCCGTTCCTGTTGATGTTGCTCCTTCCACACCTGCTGCCATTGCTGAGTCTGCCTCTATTGATTCTGAGCTTCTAAGTTCATCCTTGCATTTGCTGTGCAAATTCTGAATCTCTCCCATTATATGAGACTTTAGAAGCCCTTGAGGAAGTTGACATCATGACTAAGAAGTCAGGGCCTGCTAAAAGTCTGAAATTGTTGGCAAACATTAAGGATGCTAAGTCTAAGATTAAACTATATGAGCTCGAGATTAAAAGACTCAAAGATCAATAGAATGAGAGGGAATATAAAAGAAAAAAAAAGGATGGAGTACAAGAGGCAAGATCAGGAAACTTTGAAGAAGTAAAAGGAGGAAGATGACGAAAAGAAAAGGCAAGAGCTACTGAACTTTAGATTGGAACAACAACAGAAAAATGAAGGTGAAAACAACTACAAGGAAGACCCTGCTCAGAAGCAAGATGGCACCAAGCAGCGATAATAGTTACTTATGTATTTCATTTATTTACCCTTACTGAAAATATTAATGCATGTAATGCATTATTTTTGATGATATGAAAGACAACTTGTTGTTTGCTTATTAGCTTTGCTTATAATGTCTTATCATATTTGTTGTAATAAAAATTGATGTTGTAATATAGTCTTTACTTAGTTGATGTAAAAGAATTTTAAAAAATATCAAACTTGTTAGGTAGATATAAATAGATTTAGTGAAGTAAGGATTTTGATCACAAGTGAAGACCATGCTCATTGATCAAGAAGGATGCAAAGTTAAAGAGAAAAATCATAATGAAATATTTGCTTTTATAATGAAAATAAGCAAGATACATATAGCGATAAGGTTTTCAACCAAGATGCTGAGTAAGAAATATGTTAGAAAAAGGTCTCACTTTGAGTCCTACTTGAGTAAGAAAGATTTTTCAAAAAACACTAGAAAATAAAATAATGGTTACTTTATCGACTAAGTGGAGGACATCTACAAAAGTACAAGTCATTGTCAAACAAATACAACTCCCAATAGATCTATTTTCAAATTCTCAATTGATAAATTTTTGAAGGAGTTTAAATAGAGCTCATAAATTTCATCTATGACTAGTAAACAACCAATAATTACTTTGACATCTGACATATTTAATACCTTAGAAACGAACAATTCAAGAACTTGAACAAGTGTTATCATATCTGTTTATCACAGAGTTTTCTACTTAGAGAAAACAATCTAGACCGTACTTTCTTGCATTAAGTTTGTGTGATTGAGCAAGAACTTAGTGACCAAGCATAAACAAGAATTTTGTGTTCTTTGTATCAGTATAATTTTCTAGTGAACCCTTTCTCAAATAAAAGAGAAAAAGAGTGAAGTAGGCTTGATCGAACTGTTATGAAATTCCTTACTCTCTCTTTCAATTACTAATTACTGTTTTATTCGCTTAATCATTTACCCTTACTCTACTTAGTTCATGTTAAACTTTACTGATATTATTGTTTTAAGTCATTTGAATTTGTACTAAGGTTTACTTTGCTAAATTTTTACTGCTAACTCTTTTTAAAATTTAAACAAGATATTTTTTAAGCAAGAAACTCTCATAATCTGTTGATTTTCATAAGCAAGACTTTAAAATTTGAAAAATACTGTTCAATCTCATTCTAATATTATTTTTTTCTAATATTATTTTTTTCCTTTAACACCTAATAATATGCTTGACGAAAAGTGTTAAAGATACTAGAAAGAAAACAAATCTAATCTAACGACTGCAACTTATCAATTGGTATTCTAAGTATGACTATTAGGTTATTAAAATATTGTGGCTTAATTTCTGAAAGTAGAAATAATTTAAAATTTTATAAATTTTCCTTTATTACCACTCTATATCGCCTCACGTCACACGCTGTAACTTTTTTTCATGGTTGTATCGCAGTTGCGCTACATACCGTTAATTACATTGATTTTTATTTAGTTTATATACATATATTTCATGTTTGAGCGTGTATTACAAAACTTTAGAAGTTGAGTATTCTTAAAAAAAACATGCTTAAAACATTTTTTTGCTTAGTAGAAAATTATAATTTAAAATAGAATTTTAATTTTTTTCTTAATTAAGATTAAAAGAAAATAATAATTGCACGCGTGTGCGGCTGGAGTAGAGGTTAATTAACAATTTCTATTTTCCTGTGTAGTTCTTCACTTATCCATTTATGTTAATTGTTTGAGAAATCAGAGAAGTAAACGGAAGAGAGGGAGAGGGAGAGAGAGAGAGAGAGAAGAGAGAGAGATTTGGAGAAATGGAAGCTGCCTTGGGATTGATGAGAAGGATACCTCCCAAGCATACCGAGACGGCTCTCTCTGCTCTTCTCAGTCTCCTACCTGATCATTCTTTAGATCTTCTCTCTCAAGTAGATCAGCCTCTTCAGGTCTCTCGATCTTCCTCTGTCTCCATTATTATAATTTTCTTTTTTTTCTTCTTATTTGTTCTTGCTTTTCGATCCCTTTTGTTTGAGATTGATGTGTTAGTTTCATTCTTGTTCACTAATTTAGCTGTATTTGGTTCAGTTTTTGTGATAGCATTTACAATTCTGGTAGTCTCGAGTGAACCACATTAATCCATTTTCCAGACATGAACAATGGGACAGATAAAGCATTAAGTATCATGGGAGGCTATTCTAAAACGTAAAGAAAGATGTGTAAACTAAAATATTTTGAATTTTTTGCCTTTTTTACAGATTGATAGTAATTAATTCTTTCATTTTATTTAGTAGAAACCTCAGAATGTTTGATTTACTTCAATGGGTTGTTTAATTCGATGATTATGGGCTTTTTGAAGTAGTTTCGGTATATTTTTTTTAAATACAAATGGGAGAGGGGGAACTGAACCCTCTTCACCTGATGGTAAATATGAGCTTCTAACCAATGAGACAAAAGCCCGAGCTCTAGTTTCGTTCTTATATCAAGTAGTATTTATTAAAATGTAAAATTCTTAGTTTTATTTTATAAGATTACATTAGCTCAACTGACATTTGATACTCTTTTCAAGTTTTTTTTTTTGGCGAAAAGGGCTCTTACTCCTGCTAAAGTTTGACATATTTATGGATTGCCACACTAAACTTAATATAAAATGCATTCCGAGGCTTAGGCCCCTATTATATCCAAAAAAAAAAAAAGCAATGGACCTATTGTATTAGTAAAATATTACTATGTGAAATTTACACCATCCCATCAAATTTGTTGCATGGACATTAAATATGTGCTGATGTGACAAGAATGAAAATTATAATCAATAACAGCTTTGGATTGTTCGTGGAATGAAAATATGATACAACAAGAACATTTAAAACAAATTCAGAACGTTCTGCCCAAATAGCTTAAGAGCCAACTAGTACTGTAATAAAATCTGATGAAATTTATAAATTGTTTAATATCAACAAAGATTTATATTTAGAGATTTTTTTTTCTGTTTTATTTATGTTAGTTGCTGTTTGCGTTTAATACGGATTATATATGTTACAAATCTTTTACTAAAATCATAAGTTTATCCCTAATTAATTACAATTTAACAAAAAGCTGCTGCTTGGTCATCTTTTATATCTTGATCCATAGTAGATGATTCCCCATCACCACTGAAATTCAGAAATTCTTATCAGTCATCACCTCCACTGTATTATAATTTGATCTATGATCACCTCATTGCTGCTTTAATAAAATCATGTTGGGACATGATTTGTTAAAAGAACTCGCGAAATTTTCCCTTTGAAGATTTTAGATAGAGATCTCAGGAACAATCTAGAGCTCTAAATGTAAAAATAAGTTTTCAAGTACTAGCATTACCTCATGTTCTTTGATTTTTTAGTCTGAATAATTATTTAGTGAAACAACTTAAGGACCTGTGGGTAAATTTTTTTTCTAAAACAGCTTAGCAGATTTCTTAGAGAAATTTAGGAGAGTAAAGAAGCACTAAACGAATGGTTCAGTCAGTTAAGAAACCAATCAAAATTAATGTGAGTCTGGATGTGAACTGATGATGGCAGGACAGTGTAAATATGGACTTGAGAAGAAGATCGTTTATAAGTGAAGATGAAAATATATTGAATGAGTGGTTGTAGGAGGTTCTAGATGTTAATGTTCATGAATCACATGCATCAACACTAACAAATAACAAATCTAACATCTGTTAACATTTTTTTCGACAGAGAATAATATGGGAATTAAAATGAAATCCTACTTACATAATGTTATGGCTAAAAATGAAGATTAAGATACCTAAAACTAATCTAGTGAGTGCAGTAACAGAAAAACATTACCTAAAATTATCTTAGGACAAGAGGTTAACTCTAGTTGTGGATGACGACAAAAACAGAGGTTCAATGATCATGGGTAGAATAATATAGGAATTCAAATTAAATCCTACTTAGATAATGTTATGGACAAAGATAAAGATTGGATACCTAAAACTACTCTAGGTGAGTCATGAGTGCAGTAGTAGAGGAACATTACCTAAAATCATCTCAGAACAAGAGGTTAAGTCTAGTTGTGGATGACGACAGAAACATAGTTTCAAGGGCTGACCTTGTTTGAATCTCATACATCTTTGATCTGCTTACTAATTTTTCAAATTATGCTTAAGGATTATATACGAGTAGGTTTTGATGAAATTTGAGAATAGTGAATTTGAATATCTGAGTGGTAATTTCCAGGAACTACAGTGTTGCAAGGGAGAAAATAAAGGTCGATGTAGTGGAATCAGAATCTAGACAAGGAGCGAGTCAGATATCTGTGGATGTAGAGGGAGAGGGGTAGGAATTGGGGTTGGAAAAGAATGGGATGGGGAAAGATGGCTAGATTCTCCATTAGATAGCTCCATATATATTGTTACTCATCAAGATTATCGTATGCAGTACATGACCACTCATTCATGTATTCAGGCTAGCATAACATTAATAAATAAATTGCACTTCTAACTTACTACTGCCACTGTTAATGGCTAAACTAACCTTGCTGACAGATTCTCAGATATTACACTCTTAATAATAGGACTCTTTTTCAGCAGAGTTACAGTTAGGTCCATAATCATGGCTTACTGACGGAATGATGTAGCTTGATATTGAAAAAGCAAGTGGCGTCTTGCATGTTTTTAAACATGAACTAGAGTAACATGGAAATTTTCCAAATTTCAAGCGGTTTCTATAATTTACTCAATAACTATATATTATTTTGTACGACCACCTTGGCATCTCTCCATCATATCTATGTATATATAACTGTTTATGAGCACTAAACGAAATAGTTTCTCAGAAACCTGGTTGTCCTTCGATATCATTTTCCCCCCAATTTGGGTGCGAGGGGATTAGACATTAGATGATGTTAAAAAGAACATTTCATCAGGAAAACAACTCTTTTTTCCCGTCCCCCTAAAAGGTTTTATAATTTAGAGAATGTAACATTAAGAAACTCTGTTACTTGGCATTCTGCTAAGAGCTATAAATGGAGCGGTTTTATCTTAGCTAAGAGATTCTTGTGGCAACTTTTGTTTTGGTTTTGCAATATTCATATCTTGAGGATGTAAAGTTTCTGTTCTATTATATTATTCTGTCATAAAATGAATTCATGTAAAAGAAATTATTTTTATACATAAATATTTGATTGTTTATTTTGTTCTATGGAAGCATTAAAACTTTTCATGTTTTAGTTATCAGTTATATGGGGATGTGGGGTGGGGTTGGTTGGGGGTGGGTGGGGGGTGCGAGGTGGGGAGGAGGAGGGTGGGAGGGTGTTATAATTGAGAGAGCTTAACATTTAAATATTTCATGTTTTTGTCATCTATTAAATGTAACCAAAATTGTTCATCAGATGTAACATGTAGATATTTCAAAAAAAATCATGATTAATATCATTGAAAGTGTTTTGCAGTATCATTTCTTGGTTGTCTAAAGAGTTCTGCTTGATCTAGGACGATCAAACCATTTACAATTTAAGTATATACAAGTTAATCAGATTGTACGCGAGAACTCTACTTTTTAACCAACAATTACGAAAACACCATTTTTTGTGATAATATATCACTGAAAAGTTTAGAAATTACTAATGTTATAACCTGTTTGGACCAAAATGAAGTTTTGATTTTCATTTTCAAGTGATTGCGGAACCCTGCATCTATTTGATAACTTCTGTCTGTCCGGATTATTAGTACTGATTTTAACAGATAGTGGTACATTTCTACTGGATATCAGGTCTTATGTGATGTTGAATGTGGAAAGGAGTTTATATTGTGCGAATACAATAGAGATGCTGACTCTTATAGGTAAATGCTTAACTATGTATGCTTACTTTGTGTTAGATTTTCTCAAATCTGAGTAATTAACTTTGTTAGTTACAATATGCATATACATTCAATGTTGTGCTTGCCTATGCAAATAATATTTTAATGAAAAACAATAGAGCTTCTTAAGATGCTAGTACGTTGCCTACCCCTTGCTGTCGCAACTGAGCAAATTAGTGGTAACGTCATCAACAAGGTTTTTCTATATGTAATTACTAACGATCTTCATAAAAGTGTCAGATGATTATGCATACGTATGCAGATAGTTTCTGAATGATACATAATTGAGCTACCTTGGATGCTAGTGCAGTTATTTATTTTCATTGAGCTACAATGATTCTGAAGATCTCCTGAGCTTAGTGGTAGCATCATCAACAAACCTATGTTACCTTGTTAAATTTAATAAGTTTATTCCATCAGGGTTCTCAAAGTTGTTTATACAGTTTCTTATACAGCATCTTTTCTCAGTATATGTTTGAAACTTTTATATTGTAACTTACTAATGTATGTCGTTTTGGTTTTCCTTGTAGATCGCCGTGGTCAAATAAATATCATCCTCCCTTGGAAGACGGGCCCTGCCCATCCCCAGAGTTGAGGAAACTTGAAATTGAAGCAAATGAGGTCTTTGCAGTTTATTGTGACCAGTGAGGTCCTTTAGTTATCTCGTCTTTTAATAATCCTTACATTTTGAGATATTTGTCATAGTTATGAAAAACACCAATGATTTCATCTTTAAACATTTTTTCATAATTAGTGTGGAGTTTGTAAACTTTAGGCTAAAGTTCTCAACGGAAGCAGTCATTCATGTTATTGTTTTAAATATGTACAATCTATAAAGCATTATGCAGCTTAATTAATCAATGTGTTGTTAGGTATTATGAGGGCGGCATTTCGTCAGTATATATGTGGGAAGATGAAAATGAAGGTTTTGTAGCTTGCTTCTTGATAAAGAAAGGTAAGTGTCTCATCTGAACTAGTTGGAAAAAAAATTCCTTCTGTACCTTGACTAATATGCAATTAATCTTGAGGATGAAGATGGTTCAAAGTCAGGACATGGTAGAAGAGGTTATTTGCAGGAGGGAGCTTGGGATGCTATTCACGTTATTGAGGTATCGTCCTCTTGCGGATAAGTTTAGGATATAAGGCATATAAAAAGAAATTGTTCCGGATTTGCCCACTAGAAGAAAAGACTGCATTCCAACCTTTCCCTTTTGTATGTTGGTAAATGTGCATAAAGTTTATTCTGTTGTCTTGTAATTGGTGGAAATTTTAGGTGGGGCCAGAGCAAGATGGAACATCCCATTACTGTTTAACGAGTACAGTGATGCTATCTTTGACCACAAATAATGAGTCATCAGGCACATTCAATCTGTCAGGATCCATTAGAAGACAGGTACTGATACTTGAGATTTGACTCTGGCCTTGTTACAGGATTTACTACTTACAGATTACACCAATCATGCACGTTCAATATCTTTTATGTACTGAATGATGGAAGTGCAATGGTATAATACTTCCACATAAGTTTATGGAATTGTTTATTTGGATAGTTAATGCCATCCTGTTGCATTAAACTGTCATTTAATACTGGACCCTTTCTCTTGTACTTTGCATCAAGTTGATCTTGTGCTCATATTTCAATCAATTTGTGCTAACTTGTTGGCTATAAAGCTGCTGATGTGGAGAGATGTAGAATTTTCCTTCATACTCATTACTTATGCAAATTAATAGCTTATTTTATTATTTAATGTGGAAAACTCTTCATACTATATGTGATGTCAAAAATTCAAACTGCAACTTTATTCAAATTTGACTATTGAAGGGTTTTGGGTGGGTATTTTAGGAACAAATGGGTTAGGAAATAATGGATGTTTTATCATTTGGTACAATGGACTCTTTAAGTCGACTTCCATGAGGAACCGTCGCTTGTCCGGATTGTGTATTTATAGTGTTGATTGCATTATTGATTCAGTCTCTTCATTTATAATCACTTCATAGTGGATCATATAGGATCACTGAGGTAATTCTTTACCATTTAGAGTTGTAAAGGAGTACTCTCTCTGTCCGAAATATATAATATATAGCCAATAAACTTATGTATAAACTATTATATAATTAATCAACAAAACTCTCTCCTCCCTATCTCTATTCTTTGGTCCACTCTAGCCAATCATCTCACAAATTTTCATCCTCGTTACATCTCCACCGTCTCCTCCCCATCACCAACTCCGCCATCCAGCAAATTCATATCTACACAAACATTTTTATCTTTAATTTTAATGGCACGAGAAGGGAAAGGTGGTTCTCTGTTTTTGATATAGCCAACAAGATTAGGAGAGCTTCAGTTTGGTAGATTTTTCTGAGTGCATAGTTGCAGCAAATGAAATTCAGCAACCTCTTATCTCTTTTTCTATTCTTTTTTCTTAATTTTTTATGATTCTGATTTAGGTTCATGAAGAAGTTACTTCTTTCCACCTTTGTGTTCCATCTAATCAAAACCTTTATAGCCGCCACTCTTCCCCTTACCATTTTCCATATATTCCTTTACAAAATATCAAATCTAGTTTGTCGTTGCTAGAAGAAATTTAGGGTTTCGATAATCCCAAAATAAAATTACAGTTCATATTGAAGTTTGAAACCCCCCAAATAAAAAATTCTATGAAACCCTAAAAGCTTAGTGTTGGAAGCTAGAAGTACTTCCAAGCTGAAAGCTGAAACAAACAATACATTAATATCTTTGGGGAAGCTAGTAGATGCTCCAGAAATCTGTAAAAAATTGCATGTTAATGGTTTCTGTCCCTTGTATGTTGGTCTAAGTTTCTAATAGAGCATTTTATTTGTGATTTTGTGATTTTTCAAATAAAATTATGGATTCCCCTGAAGGGTTCACATTTCTTAGTTAAAGTTTTGTTTCATCATTTTTAGGAAGGTGACTTGTGCTATATCATGAGACTCACTTTCTGCTTCTACATATATTCATAATGCAACCGTTCACTAATCTTAATTGATGATCATTGATGATAAATTTGTCAACCAGTCCGATCTGATTATCATGGTAACTTGCCTCATAGAAGTCCTGCAGTTAAGGATGTTGCCATTTATTCTCTTCCTAACTTTGTCCATAGGTATCATTGTATCAGTAAGATCATGAGCTCACTCAGCACAATAAGTCTTTACCATCTCTGGCACTGTACTTCACCTCTTTTCGTTCAGCTATGGCTTCTAAATTCGTATCTTTCTAGCATTTAGGCCGACAATGCTTGTTGATTTTATTTGGTCACAAATTCAATCTTAATCATTCTTTGGAGGTGCACTATGTTCTTTTTGTGAATACCTAGAGTACGTTAAATGCCTCAACTTGAAACTATGTCATAAAATGCAACCGCATTTGTGACGTACTTGTTAAATATAGATTAGTGTCTTAAATCGAATCGACCATTTAATTCAGGTTAAACTGTTTGTCAGTGGTTCTTTCTTGTCTGCGGGCTTAACTTGCATTTTGCTCCTCAAGAGTACTAATTTATGATCCCTTTTGTACCCTAAATCAAAATTGAAATTTTTTTTGTTCCCCTCCCTAGATGAATATGGACCTTGCAGTTGCTGAGGGTCATCTATGCAACATGGGAAAGATGATAGAAGAATTGGAGGGGAAGCTGAGGAATTCTTTAGATCAGGTATATTGTTACTTCTATTTTAAAATTATGTCTCTTTTAACAATGAAGATGGAGATGGACTAGCGATAAATTCAATCTACCAAGAATACTAGTAATGGTGTATTGTTCCATTTTAGTTATTTAAGTCTTTCCTGTATAATTTAGAATAGAATGAACTAAGAAGGTACTCCCTATTTCTGAATTCTAGCGTTTGGAAAGAGGGAGTAAAGTGTCATTCTCTACGTCTACAAGAATGACGAGCAAACTTTTATCAAACTGGTTGGCGTTAAAATTAGTGCACATCTTAGTGTGGCTGCAACATATCTATAATAAAAGGCAGGGGGTTTAGCCGTTTACTGCATGCGTGAAGCTATATATTAAAACAAAGTATATTATACTATAACATAGGAATTTGGAAAAATCATGTCATAAATTTGGTCAGATTCATGAAGCTCTTATACTACAAAACTGATGATTTATGGCTGGACCCACGATCTCAGCAAAATAATAAGAAAAGTATTATACATATCACTATAGCAGTTACTGGGATGACCTCCACATTTGCATCCAAAATTTGAACGATTTTATATTTCTTTGGCATTTGGATCATAACAGGGCAGAAATTTTGAAAATTCAATCTAATATATTAATTGAAAAATTCAAATTAGAAATTTCAATAATTTACTTCACTTATTTATCTCACTTAACTCTCATCTATAATAATAAAGATGAAACTTTCCACAATTATAAATATCCAAAATTTATTTAAACAATCTTCAAAAAGAGAAAATATTAACACTGATTTTCTGAATTAATTTGAAACAAATCTAATCTAAAAAGAATTTGAAACAATTTTTTATTTTATTTTGCACATACGTGGTGTGTGTGCATGTGGCTAGTTCACTTTATGTATCAAATTGTATATATGTATATATTTATTTTTGTGTGTGTTTGTGAATATGAGATAAGTGAATATGTGTCTAAGACACAAGCTTATGAGGCTCCATAGTATTAACTTTTAGCGAAACAACGGTCATTTTATCCCTAAGGGTTAAATCGCCCTTTCTAGGGTTTTAGAAAAATAACCAAAAGTACATCATTTTGATCAAATTTTTAAGACACATAATAGTGTCTAGATGCATACTCCCTGTCCATATATATATATAATGTTGCAAAAAGCGGTAGGTGGGTCTAGGCGGTTCAGACACCTCCGAATGCCTAAATCTAATAATCGGGATTTAAGCGGTTATTCTAGTAACTGTTGTATTATATTTTTTTCATATCCTGGTTCCATAATCTACTAATAATATAAACTAAGTTCTAACAATAACTTTTAAAATATAAACAAATAATGAACAAACAAAGAGATATCATGTACTTCTCTGACCACATAGCACAATACATGACACAATTTTGTTGAATCAATATTCCATTAAGGAAGCAAAAGTTTTTAATTTTCTAAAATCATAACACAATTTCACACCAAAAATTTTAAAATTGGATCTCAAAAAACTTTTAATACTAATTAAGAACTAAAGTTGATAAGTGTTTTAAGTTAATAATTAAAAAGCAGGAAATATAAAAAAAATTATGAAAGAGTTTATATTCGCCTAGGACCGCCTAGCCCGCATAATAGAGCCTAGCCTCGTCTCAGGTGACTTCCAACGTTTTTTTAGTGCCTAGGCTATATTTCAAAGGTTAATCTTTTGTCGCCACCTAGGCGGGCGCCTAGATTGATTTTTGCAACACTATATATAATATATTATATATATATGGTCCATGGTTAGTGTTGAAAAAATGTATAGTTTTTTTTTCAACTCAATCTTTAGCGTTCAAGATTAAGGACTGTGAGATAGATTTTGGGATTTTTACATCTATTACAAAACAAATTGTAGATTTTGGGATTTGTTTCTATTTGTGACAGATGTAAAAAAATTGGGATGAAAATTTTCATCTTCGGAATCTTTGATTCATCGTGGTTGGCTGTTGTCCATTAGCAATATTAAATGAACAAAAAATATATTTAAAGTCGTAATTAAAGTGGTATACAAAAATATACTTGATTGAGAGTTTAAAAGAATGTCAATGGCGATGAAGAAAAAAAGAAGAATGAATACATTTTAAAAAATTGGGAATTTCGTCAAATTGTGGTGGATAAAGTTTTCAATTTTTTTTTACGTCCGTCACAATTTGTTGCGAATGTAAAAAGTTGGGAATTTTTGTCCACCTTCATCCTAATTGTAACGGACATAAAAAGGTTGGGATTTATGTCTTGTAACGGACGTAAAAGTCTCATCATAATATCTCACTATGCTTTTTAATTTTGGACGGTGGAGATTGAGTTGGAAAAAACAGTATTTTTTTTCAACACTAGCCATAAATCATCCCATATGTGTGTGTATATATGTATATGTATATGTATATGTAGATAAATATATCATGCCTACGTGATTAAGATAATATATGCAAATGCAGGTTTACTTTGGGAAGACAAAGGAGATGGTGTGCACCTTGCGTCCACCTGCTGAATTAGTTCAAATGAGACTTCCCGACAATCGAGATGTTTAATTTTCTATATTGTTACAAATTAAGATCACAACATATTACGACAGTTGTGAAGTTAAGATGAATATTAAGTATGCTATTTGCAGATTCATTCCGTCGTGTTGACAATCAGAGGACTGCAGATTATAGATTAACCTTTTGGGGTGGCATTGTACTGCACAATTAGAAATTGGAACTTCTGATATTTAAATTGTTCTTGCCGAGCTGTTGACTGTTGGTGGTGTTTGTGTTGAATTCATCTGTTTAGCAGATTACCAAATCAAATGATGCATGGGGTTGCTATAAAAAATGTGAAGGACAAGAGAAAGCCAAATAAGAAGGGAAAAGTAGATGTATATCGATGTTGAGAGAGTTTATTTGTTGGACAATGTGTAAACCATAAAAGACCATTAAATTCACTGGCCAGTTGAACTACAGATTTGTAATGCTTAAGCTTCAATACGTACTCCCTACCTCCACCGTATTAATTAAATCATGTAATTGTTAACATCTGTTTTTTTTTTTTTATCAATTTCACTAAATTTTCGATATTATATTATATAGACTAAAGAAAATAAACTATTATATTATATAGACTAAAGAAAATGAACTATGACTCATTTTAGGATTGTCCGCTAGCTTATTACAAATCTACAATCTTTCTTGAAAATTTCATTCAATCATGCGGCAATAACATCCAAAAATAAGTGCGTGTACGTTTTTCTCTCTTTTCTCTCATATATCATGGTCTTTGTAACGGTATAAAAATTAATTAGTTCTAAAACTCGTGCACATGACATGTATTTTATTATCATTGATTTAATTATAAATATTTTATTTAAATAGATTAATTTAATTAATATTTATATTATAAATAATTGAGTTTGTATTGATTAATTATAGTAAATCACATTATTATTTGTGAATATTAATTTGATCATAATTATTTCAATCATATAAATTTGATTATGTTATGATTAAAATGCATTCACTTTCAATATATCTGATTCATTAAAGGCTCTTTGCAATTAATATATTAATATAGAAATATTGATTGGTAGATAAATATAAATAGTCCGTAAATGGGCCTATTCTCGATGAGTAAAATTCGTGATTAAAGAATAAATAGATAGATTAGTATAAACATATACAATTAAAGAGTCCTCTTAAACGTAAACAGGTCTTTCCAATTTATGGTTAAATAAAAATTAGATAGATTAATATAGACAAATATAAATAAAGAGTCATTTTGAACGTAAAATCTTATTGTGCATTAATAAATTAGTATAAATTCGTATTTACTAAAGTAATAAGGACGATCATGTATCGGGTCGTCTCGGGTTTCTTTTTTGTGTAATTAGTTTCAAATTGGTGTTTCACGTAATTATATTACAATGTCGTAACAGTTGTTAAGGGAAACATGATGTTTTACGTGTTAGCCGATTCAAATTTCGTTCAATGAGTTCATAAGGCAATATCGTTAGAAGAAAAGAAAATGAACACCAAAACAATTAAAACCATGGGTCAACAGAGTTGAAGACTCCACAAACGGTTGCCAAGGAACAAAGTTGAAGATTCAATAATTGTTCTGCAAGTCCAAAAAAAAAAAAAAAAAGGGAAAAAAATCCTCGCAAAATTAAACTCTAATCGCTATCTTTTTAATCACACTTTTGAAATTGATGACAAACATGGATTGTAAAACTTACAACACTCGACGGCGTGCAAAGTATCATGCTAGGAAAGAAAGAGAAAGTCCTGAAGCCAAGGAAGTACGTAGCGCAAAAAATTACCCGAAGTATATGAGAAACAATAAAGAAAAAAGAAGAAGTGTTGTGAACCTGAAGTTCTCACGTCGCTCCCACACGGCTCTACTGTGCGGCTGTAAGACGCGTTTTAAAGCAGTGAAGTTCGCCAAAACGGATAATGTCTTGCAGGTTGTTTATAATAAGAAGAATATTAATGTCAATGTCAAAATTCAACCAGGGAAAAAGAAATCAAAACATCTACATCTGCTATCGATCAGTCCAATATCATAATAGATCTTGTGCAATATGCTTTTGAAAGTGTCCAACATTCTGCCGAAAGGATACCAACAAGCAGCGGAAATGGTTAACATCTCGAGAGTTTTACAAAGATTATGCACGTTTATTTCAAAATGCATTTGCACGACATTTGTTACTTGCCTCCAATTTGTTGATTTCCAGAATTTTTGATAACATTGCAGATGTCAATCTTTTAAGATGACCATAGTTCAAGAGAGTCATCTTAAAGAACATATTACTAATAGCCCGGAAAGAATAACTGTGATAAGATATGAAGGAAACAAAAAAACATGAGTGTTAAAAAAAAACATATTATTCATAGGTTTAGAGGAATACATGTCTTAGAGTTTTGTTCTGTTAATGCTCTCCTGCTTATTATTACAATTACATGCTTAACATAAATAATAATGTTTACTTTTATTAAAAATTGGTGATGTAATATAGTTTCTTCTCATTTGTAAATGATTTACAAAATATTTAACTTATTAGGTGAATATCAACGAACGTAAGAATAAGGATGGATGCACCAACAAGCCTTTTTGATCACCAAGTTTTAAAAAGTTTGGAAAAACTACTCAAGACTTAAGCAAGGTTCCTATTTAAGCAGGGCATAATCAGAAGCAAAATACTTCAAAGGAATTTCTTTGTTAGAAAGAAAGTAAGCAAGAAGTTAATTACCAACAAAACATCGTCATCAATTAGCGGGATTCAGTTCAATTATGAGTAAGCAACCTTTTTTGTCAGAAAAAAATAATCAAAATTTGGAAACCTTATTTAGTCAACTTTTAGAAAAAAAAAATTTTGAAAAAATTACTAAAAGATAAAATAACGATGATTTTGTTGACTAAGTGCTAAACATCTAACAAATTAAAAGTCATTGTCAAGCAAGTATAACTTCCCAATGAATCTATTTCAAAAATTTCAACGGATACATTTTTGGAGTATAAATAGAACTCATAAATTTTGTTTATGACAAATAAATTACCAAAAAACACTTTGACATTTGACACATTCAAATCTTGAACCTATCCGATCTTCTAGGATGATTATACTTGGATATAAAAAAATAATATTTTCATTTACCTTTGTTTTGTGATAGTATTTATGACTAATGTCCAAGACGAATTGTAAATAATGAGGCGGTGTCCTTTGTATTCTATGTGAATTTAATGTATCTATTCTTAAGTAAAACAAAAAACAAGAGTGGAATAGACTTACATCCAACCACCTTGCCACCTCTTATCATACAAGTCCAATACGAAGTGTATTTCAAGATAACCAAGTGTGTTGAGCCCAAATCCTTATATAACTAAATCTAGGAGACATAATGATAATAACAATATGGAGACAATAAGAATGACTTGGGTTAAAATATAGATTGATTCCTAAATGCCAACCATTTGGCAAGGATGAAATATAGACTGATTACTACCTACATTTGGTGACTAAATACAATTATTCAATTAAATAATGGTTTAAATTTTAAATAAATACTTATTCTTTTAACCAAGAAGAATAAATAATAAGAAAAGACATAACTATTTAATCAAAAAAACTATTATTTAATTATGGAAAAACTAAATAATAATTAAAGAATGATTATTATTTAATTAAGAAAATTAAATAATAATTTAAGAATAAATTATTAAATTAATGAATAATTATTATTCAATTAAGATAATTAAACAATAATCAAAGAATAGAGTATTATTTAATTCATATATTAAATAATAATTCAAGAATAAATTTATTTAATCAATGATATATGATTTATAAATTATTTAAGCCAAGATTAATTAGTGAATAATAAATCTATGACTCAGATAAGTCAAATAAAATTTATCAAACCCACAAATAACGTAATACCAATCCAAAAATTCTGTCGGGCTCCAAGTTGAATAAAAATTCAATAGAAAATGCCCTTCCAGTATCTTAAGAAAATTTTATTTTTCTTCTAGTACTATTATGTTATTATTATTCCTTATTAGCCTTAAATTTTAATGTACTGACTGAAAGACCCTTTTTATATTAATATTATAATTATAATAATGACATATTAAAATATAGCCACAATATAAGTAGTTCAAAAAAGCCGCTAACTGACTACATTGCCAACTGGATGCGTTTGTAACTATTATGGTTGTTTTTTATATCATTTACATGTAATTGTTTCAACATGATATGTATATAATCTTTGTGGAGGACTTGACGAATGTTGTGAATTATGCATGGGGTGCAGTTGTTTCGGCGGCCATATACAGATCACTGCATCATGCTTCTCATGTCACTACTAGGTGTTAGGAATCAGAGTATTTGATAATAATATATAAACACTTAGAATTGTTAGATTTTGTAATTGTACAAATACCCGCAATAGTGTTCTATCAGAGACTACCATCAGAGACTGCAGGTACGCATCAAAGACTGCATTTGGAGAGTTCAACAAAAGTCAAAATTAGTTCATCGGAGACTAAGTTTTTGTTCATCAGAGACTAAGTCTTTCAAAGACTAAGTGTTTGTTCATCGGAGACTAATGTTAAAACTACCACAGACTAAGGTAAAGACACTTCAATGCATTAAATTAGACTTGCGAAGATTTGATTGTCGCCAAAGTTATTTGGTTAACGCCAAACTCAACATTACTCAACGCCAAAGTCATTTTGACTGTCGCCAAAGTCATTTGCCTATCGTCAAAGTCGTCGGGCAAATCAAACAACAACGTCAAACTCAAAATGACTATCACCAAAGTCGTCAGGCAAATCAACAACATCTCCACTCTCAAAATGACTACCGCCAAAGTCGTCGGACAAATCAACAACATTGTCAAACTCAAAATGACTATCGCCAAAGTCATCAGGAAAATTTCTATCACTGAAGACAAGTGCTCGAGTATCAGGGGATAAATGTTCACTAATGAACAGAAACTGTCCATCGGGGGGATAAAATAATCAGAGACTAAAAATGACATATAGGATGGCATATGGCTGAGTTCACAAATTCACTAACTCAAGTTTAAAGGCGGTGAAATTAAAATATAGATGGTGGTCCAATAAAGAAAGATTGACTACCAAAGAAGCTTCAAGGAGATAAGTTATACATTGTAGGTGTGAACACTGATAAAGTGAAATATGGAGATAAGTCATTCTTATACATTAGCATATGTATATAGCTGTTAGTGTGAAAACTGCAAAGATAACTTATAGAAACTTGAAGGAGGAAAACTTGAAAGCTAGTCCAATCAAAAACTAGGAAGCTCATAGAGATAAGTTATTTACTATAGAGATAACTTATCATGGGAACTCCAAGAGGAAAGTAAGGGAGCTAGTGTGCTGATACACTAGAGATGTTACATAACAGGTTAGCGTACAAGGAAGGTCATGCAAAAAGAAAAAGTTATGTGACAGAGCTGCAATTACCAAAGAATATCAGGGATATTTTTGGAGGCAACTCACTGTGGAAGCTTGGAGGACAAGGGAGCTATGTCTATAAATAGAGATATGCACAATACATGAGAATAACAAGAAGATATCACTGAGATACACAAAAACACTAGTATACATATTATCTCAGATTATATCACATTTGTAATAAACTTACAGAGAGAGAGAGAGAAACAAGTTTTCATAACTTGAGAGAAACTAGAAATCATATTCTAGATTGCAGTTGTTATTTTCAACAGAGTTGTTAGAAGATGGTCATTCACACCAGTGAGCTTTTGTAATATGTCATTTATTTATAAAAGTTCAGAAACACTTGTAATATATTGTATTCTTTCAATTCCGCAACTTTTAATACAGTATATTCACTAACTCACAAAGTTCGAAAAACTTTTGTGGTTTGTATTCAACTCCCCCCTTCTACAAACCAACTTGTGGGACAAACACTAGGAATGTCAAGAAACACATCCCTAGTAAGATCATTGGATGTATGACTATTGTGTAGGTTCGGTCGTATGTCTGGATGTGGGTTGGACGTCCCTTCTGAGGCTTGGATCTGATCTTTGGGTGCCTCATTTATGAGCCTATGCATACTCTCCAGATGCACAATATGAGCCTAGATGTCATGATCCGAGCCATAATGTACCGTTGTATAGGACTAAATTTGAGAATCAGCCAAATGATAAGGTTGTATGGAAGTCGTACAAAAGGATGCTTTATGATGAAGACAAAGATTTGATGACTGTTAGGTTGTACTTATGTTATTGGATTCTCCTCATTCATTTTAACGAGACTGAGAACACCATGCTTGATAGGGTCCTCAGGCAATTGCGTCATCACCAACGTATCCCAAACACATGATTAATCATTCTCTAGATTGAGACAACATGTGCCAAAGGAAAGCCATTTTGATTTTTTGGACTACAAGGCATATACTGTAGAGTACATCCATCAATAGCATGATCACAAAGATAATTTGGTTAGATTGTTGGTTTTCATAGACGAACACTATCACGATAATCAAATGGAGGTGTACTGCATGTGGTACAATAAAGTTAGAAGGAGGCAAATAGAGAGGCTAGACTCTATTGGCTTGTAATATACAAACCGCATTGTATATAGTCAGAGTGACCCGGTTTCTATTATAAGTGTTATTTGTAATGTATTACTGTTCTTACTTGTGTCAAAGTTATTGCATTATTTGACTTCAAATTTATTTTGATTCACAGATGCAACAAGCACTAGGCTTATTAGAAAAATGAGATAATAAGCCTCTATAACATATGCAACAATATCAATCACTGAGGATGGATTCTTCTTAGTGAAGTCTGCTTGTTTGAAAATTATTACATGATAACAAGTGGATCTACAACTTTTCTTCAAATTTTCAATACAATTACAAAATATAAATATAGATTGTTTATTTATTTATATATATGTATTTCCTTTCTCTAAATTCTTTTTTCTTTAGTTTTTTTCTCTCTCTAAAACTCTCTCTCCTTTTAGAAATAAGCCCTTACATGGTATTTATAGAACAAAATGTTGAAAGATGTTTTGGAGGAAAGGAAAACTTCTTGTCTCTTGGATGTGAGATCCTGAGAAATTTTAAAATGTATTTTATGATAAATAATAATAATAATAATTTTATTTTGTGCTATTATATTTTTGCATGGAAGATTTCTTTTTTATATATGAATGATAAATTCATATCTACAATGGAATTTTAGTTATGATGTGATACCCATGATTATGAGGGTAAGTTCCTTAAAAAAGGTATCAAAAAGGGGATTAGCAAATCCCACATGAGATCATATTGAACATCATGGAGGAAGAGGAGAGGGTTACGTAGTATTTGTGATTACGTGTTTGATTAAAAACTGATTAGGTGGCTAAGTTTTCATGCATGTAAGACAGCAGCTGTATGCTGTCAAGAAGTCATGATGAACAGCCGTTTTACCGTCCAAATTAACCAATCGTTTTATTTTAATGAGTAACCTTAGTTCACTGCTCTTGAACTCTATAAATACCTCATTCGAGATGAAATTTTAATTCCTTTTCCAAAGTTTCTCTCTTCAGAGTTTCGTTTAAACATACCATCTCCATAAATTTCCAAGCTTTTCTCTTGGAAATTATTTTCAGAACAGCTTTGATTTCACCCTTTAAAACAAGGAGGTAAGAATCTGGAACCCTACTCGGTTCTTTCGTGCATAGCATCAAAGATTTATACTAAGTTCTTATTCTTTTGCATCTTCATAAGACATCATAAGCTGAGTTTGAGCATGATAGGTCTTCCATCGTAGCAGAAACAAGCTCCAATGTCAATCTCTAAGGAGATTTGTTAATCTATAATGAGATGCTGTTAATCTCTGAGGAAATATGGTTGATCTCTGACGAGATATTCGTGGTCTCTGATGAGATATTCTGTTAATCTCTGAGGATGACATCAGCTTTAGTCTCCGACAGGCTAAAGTTTAGTCTTCGATGACGTCATTAGTCTCTGATCAGTTATTTAGTCTCTGATGACGTCAGCTTTAATCCCCGATAGGCTAAAGTTTAGTCCCTGATGACGTCACCAGTCTCTGATGAGAAGTTAGTCTCCGATGACGTCACCCTTAATCTCCGATAGAATTAAGATGACGTCATCAGTCCCTGATGAGTTTTTAGTCCCCGATACGTGTTTTAGTCCCCGACGCGGAACTTTAGTCCCCGACGTGTTTTAGTCCCTGGCGCGTCCAATACACGTATTAGTCCCCGATACCTTTCCGTAGTCCCTGATGGATATAATTATCAATCCCTGACGAGTTTGTTAATGAGAAAATTTATCTCCGATGCCTAGTCTGCTATCAAGACTATAAAGTATTATTTTCTTAAAATTATTTTATGATGTTATTCTTTAAAACAATAAAGTCTAAGGGCATCACATACATGTTTTCTTTCATAAATTCTTATTAAAGTATTAAAAATTACTTGCATGATTTACAGAATCTCTCTCTCACAAGTAAATTGATTTGAAACTTTGTTGCAAAGGACCGAGGCAAGTATATTCACAACCTTACGTTTATTGCAAATTGATGCAAGTATATTATCACTCCTATGCTTATTTCAGTTAAGCGCATGATCAATTGATTCGACATGCACACAAAGTTATGATATTTAATTTCCTTGTGAATCATAATGCTATGCTTTAATTTCTGCTAGCATGATATAAATAAAAGTGCATGGATATAAAGAAGCTTTGCTCTTTCAGCTATTTTTTTCAATGTTATATCTGTGCAGCAAATGAGAATGCTATATTCCTTGAATGATTATGCCACATAGATGGCTAGAGGAAAGGAAAGGTGCTGATTTGTTCTTCACCTGACCTAGAGGAATTTTAAGTGACTACGTACGTTCACACAAGGAGGGATCATACGGGCACAGTTAGGCTAGCTGTATACCGTATGGTTAGCAGATCCAGCGGTTTTAGCCCCCGATGGATATCTTTACTTTAAGGAAGTTATGCTTTGTTTTAAGAAGGGTTACACAATTGTTTATCATCAGTAATCCTAAAGATTCCCTAAAGATTTCTGAGGCATTGGTATTGATTCACTAAGCCTCTTAGCATAATTGAATTCTTTGAAACATTCCAGATTTGTTTTCCCAAATTGTTTATATACTTGTTGGGCGTAAACCGCTCATTCTTGTAGAATTTTAATGTTTTGCAGGACAAGATATAAAGGTTGAGCCCTCAGACAAGGGAAAGGCAAGAATGATCGATTACTAAGGGTGGCTAGTCTTATAATGCCAATAAGGAGGGAAGAAAGGAAGATGATCTGGGAAATGATGTTCTGTATTGCAACATAGAAACAGAATAGCTTCCGCTGTAAATGTAACATTTTGGGTTGTAATAACTCTTCATTATCGTTTCTTTCGGTAATTATTTTATGAATGGATGTGTGGTTATCTTTTCCTTCTTTTGACGAAGCCCTGATCCAGCGAGGGATTTATGGGGTCGTCACATTGGATCTTGTCTTGAATTGATGGATGAGATTGATCTCCTCTTGAATGAAGTCATTAATCTTCACCTTTGATCTTCTTTTTAATCCAATAGTCCTCATTTGCTCCATCTTATACTCCTTTTGGGCTTTTAATTGTTAGGTTTATAACATTTGATGATGATAAATATACTTTAAATATTTAGATTTTCAAATGTACAGTAGTTGCTAATATGTACATAAACATCAACAGATAAGTTTTTGTAGCTGGTAGTTTACTCTCTGATTATTGTAAAATAACATTGTAAGAGAGTAGGTTAAAATATATTGCAAAAGACTACAAGGACTGTATTGGAGAATTTAACAAAGTCAGTGATTATGTTTAGTCTATCAGAGACTAACTATCAGAGACTGAAGATAAGTTAAAGTTAGTCAAGCCTATCGGAGACTATTGTTGAAGTTATAAGAGACTAAAGTAAAACTACTCTCTGATACATACAGTGAAAGAGTCCTGATTCAAATATAAGTTGGATTCAGCGCAGATAAAAAAATTGTGTTGAAGACGAAACTGATGAAAGGATGAACCATAAGTGTTTTTATTGGATTAGTATTCTTATTCAAATTGTAAATCATAGAAATATTATCTAATAAAATAAAAATTTGTAACTTTGATTATAGAATACACAAGAGATTATAGTTTACAGAGATTAGAAACTGTAATTGATTTACAGATATTAGAAGTTGTATAATTCATTGATTCATTCATTTAGTACAAGTTTTAAAACTCTTGAATAAATCAAGAGGTAGCTGACAATCAACTTGTGATTGTTAGTGTTTGTAATCAGTTATTGATCAATAAAAACAATTGCTTACAGATTTATTTTGTTCTTTATATTCCACAAGTTTAATTACTTTAAAGAACAAGAACTCGAAAAAGTTTCAAGAACTTGTATTCAACCCCTTTCTATAAGTTCTAAGCTATCTATCTGGGACAACAAATATCTTACTTATTTTATTGGGCCTACAACAAAAGAAGCAAAATGTTATATTATAAACATCCCCATTTTATTTTTTTTTATTATTATTTCTTTTCTTTATCTTTTATTTCTTTATCTTTTTTTTTCATCATTCAAACATAAAATTAAAATTAAAATTGAACAACAAATAAAATTAAAAATTGAGGTGTCTACAATGAATACACTCTTGATCTGGGTATCTGATGTTATTTGTCATTTGTTTTAACTGTGAGGATCATATGTATTATACAACAAATATATCAAAATCTAATCTCTGATCAAAACATTTTTAGGAAATTAATAATTTATTACTGTTAGATCAGGAGGCAAAAACAATAATTAAATAAATAATTATAGAGGATACAGAGTATATTTTGGATTTGCTTGAAACATTACATCCAAGGTATCAAGTTTGGAATATCAAATTTATTACCCCTAGAAGGATATATATACATACCTTTGTAACTAGGTTATCAAACTCAACATAGACTCATTCCTTTTAGGATTCTATATTGGTCCATACACCTTTAGCTTTTTGTCCACATATAATATTAATTAATAAAGTATAATTAATATTTATCAAATTATTATTATTAATATATTTTGAACATATTATCCAACAATCTCCTCCCGGCAGAATAGAGTATCCCATTCTCATATCCGGGTCGTTTCCCTTGCAGAGATAGTGGATGGATTTCGACACTTTAATGAAATTTACCAAGGTGATTATATAGCATCCTTGTAATCTCAGTGAGGGTCGTGACACCTCAGGAGACTGCCCAAGGTGATCACACAACACCCTTGTAGTCTCAATGAAGGTCACAAGGCATTTATTACCCTTATAAGCTGAATTGAATAACTCAAGATGTCACGTATTGACATAAAATAGATAAATACTTGTAAACGATATATTAAAATCAAGTATTTCTCAAAATGATATTAGCTTCAGTTGAGCAAATAATTCTCTATCAGTACGCATACGAAACAATTATGTATACGTAAGAAGAAAGGTTTAAGCATCTGCCATAGCTCGACACAGATCGAATTAATTGATCATGTGTTTAATTTGAGATATACATCATACTTACCTTTATATCTGTATAAATAATTGTGTGATATATTGAAAGGATGATAAATATATCACTTGGAAATAATTTATGTATAACTTTGAACAACTAAGTTATACGTAGAAAGAATAATAATAAATACATTACTTGCCTTGACCGTGGTGATAATCGTACGAGAGGTCTGCGAAATCTGTTTTTATGAATCATAAATGATTAACAGAAATTAGAACTACTATAGCATGCTTAGATAATAATGTTATAATATTTAAGTCGTGCTATGTTTGTGTTAGGGAATGGATTCTACTTGTCAGGGGATAAGCTTTGTGTTATTAGGGTACAGTTCATAGCCATCAAGGGATAGCTTATAGTCATCAGGGAATACCTATAGCCATCAGGGGATACTTACAGCCATCAGGGGATAGCTGTTAGAGGATATGTTATTAATCAGTGGATTTTTGTCATCAAAGGATAAATTATCCGTTCGAGGATGCATTGCCTGACAGGGGATAACTACCCGTCAGGGGATAGTTACTCATCAGGGGATGGCTACCCTTCAGGGGATAGTTGCCTACTAGTGGATATTACTCGTCAGGGGATGATTTGGTCATCGCCTAACTCGTCGGTATTAACACTTGACCATCGCCAAACTTGGCTGTCAGGGGATGGTTTGTTTAGCGCCAAACTCCTCGGAGATTATTAGGTTACTCATCGGAGACTAACATCATTGCTCCTCAGAGACTAACAACAATTGTTCCTATGAGACTAAATTATCCTCCGATAGACAAAATAGCCTATTAGTGGATAAGTTATTCATCGGAGACTAATATTTTATTCATCGGAGACTAATATTTTATTCATCGGAGACTAATATTTTATTCATCGGAGACTAATATTTTATTCATCGGAGACTAATATTTTATTCATCAGAGACTAACAGTTTTATTCATCAGGGACTAACAGTTTTATTCATTGGAGACTAATATGTTTTGCCCATCGGGGACTAACATCTTTAGTCATCGGAGACTAATTATTATTCATCAGAGACTAACAATATGAAGTGTATAGAGATTATCCAAGTGGTTTATCTCTACAGAGACAACATAATCTAAGGTTTCATGCAGATTCTATTCATGTTGAATGACTAAATAACTTAATAACAGCTTTTAATACTTACATGACAAGCTTCCGATATTGCAGAATAAACTAGAGGAATTTATCGTAGGTTTAAGGAATTTATGTGTTTGAGGGCGTTGTGAAGAAAATGAGTGGTAGGGGTTTTCCTTATATAGGCATTAGGAATATGAAAATATCTAAGATATTTCTTACATAGATTAACATCGGACTTGAAAAACTACCAAATTACTATAATACGCTAACAATTACGGTTACACGTAAGTATGAGTTGATAGGTGTCAGACTGTGGTATAACTTACTAATGACTCAGCTTAGTAATACGCTTACTCATTGGAGAGGCTTAAACACTTGTAATGCTTACTCATTACAGAGTCATTACATGCTTATTACGGAGTTACTACCTCAGCCTTCATAGTATCAATAGTAACAATTTATGTTACTACTACATAAATTAGCTCACCAAAATTAGTCTAATAGTAGTAGTAATTCATATTACTTCCGTGTAACTAGTATCACATAAATTAATTCCGGTACTGTCTTATACTCGAAATTAATTTACAAATAGTAGTAATTAAAACTACAAATTATTTTTGTTAGTAAATAACTTTTCATGTACGCAATTAAATTTGGAACAAAATTTATTTGTTAACACCTTTAATATTATAATAGTAATTACTTATATTTGGGGTATTACAATAAGACTCAAAGATTCAGTTAGCCAACAAATTCTACTCATTTAGTAGATCATCATCCTCCATAGAGAAATCCATTTGATCTCCTCCAGTTACGTCATGTCTTGCAATTGACAATTTAACACAAAGACTTTCACATGAGACACTTCTCAAAATGAATTCAAATTTGTTTTGCCAATTAGTATAAGTATCTAGCTAGTTCAACAATAATGAACGTAGTACAAATCACAAAGATGATGCAAGTATCTAGTTCAAATAAATGAAACATAGTACCACAACAAAAAATAGTTTAATGTAAAAGTATCTAGTTCAATAGTTTTATTTCGTGATTGATACTAAGTTCTTTAGTATTGAACTAGATACTTTTACATCAGGAAAAACCTCCAACGTAGGAGGATAACCCCTATAACACAAAGCATAATCTCGAGTACCCTTAAGGTATCTTATCGATCTATTTAAGGCATTCCATTGTTCAATTCCAGGATTACAAGTGTATCTACTTAACATGCTAATAGCAAAAGCTATGTCAAGCCTAGTGCAAGTCATCGCATACATGAGACTACTAACCAATTGAGAATACTCCAATTGTCTAACGGTCTCACCTTCATCAGGTTTTAACCGTTTTTTTCAATCAAAAGGTGTCTCAATCACTTCACATTTAATGTATCCCCATTTACTTAGGAAATTTTCAATATAGTGAGATTGACTAAGGTAAATACATTTCCCACTAAAATTCACTCTAATGCCTAAGATAGTATCAACAACACCAAGATATTTCATGTTAAACTCTTTCGACAAGGTAACTTTGACATACAATCAAATCCTAACGGAAATATCATTGACAAATCATCGACATACAAGCAAATAATCACAACCTTATTCGACATATAATGGAAAAAAAGACACTTATCACAATCTCTAACAACAAATCCTAAGCGCTTTATCGTAATGTCAAGCTTTTCATGCCATAATTTAGGTGCTTGTTTTAGTCCGTACAAGGATTTAATAAGTTTACAAACTTTATTTTCAAATCCTTTCATTACAAACCCCTAAGGTTGTTCCATATAAATCTCTTCATTCAGATCACCATTTAGAAATGTTGTTTTTATATCGATTTTGATGCACAACATAATTTTTAATTGAGGTTATTGTAAGAAGAATCCTTATCGTAGCAATATAACAGACATGTGAGTAGACATCAAAATAATCCACTCCCTTAACCTGAGTATAACCCTTAGCTACAAAACTTGTTTTCTACTTGGCTATCGATCCGTCAAGATTAAGTTTCTTCTTCACTACCCACTTACAACCTATTGTTTAGCCCCCTTTGGCAGGTCAACTAACTTCCGGGTGTTATTGCAAATGATGATATAGATGTGGAGAATGATTTTGGTAAATCTGTTAGAGATAAATAATGATGATGATGTTTAGAGAATAAATTGTGCATCTGTAAATACTTAAGGTATTTTATAAACCTTAATATATCTGCACAAGTTTTGCATCCACTGATGATAAATTTAGTTATCAGGGGATGAATTGCACTTCACTAGGCAAGTCATCAGTTGGAACTTCTAAAGGACTTGATAGTGAAGAGGAATGTCTGTTGTTACTAAAAGTCATTTAAAGTATTCTGCACATCAGACATTCCAAACGAAATCAACAAAGCTTTAGTGATTAAGACCATCAGGGGAATCCGTCAGGGGAACCCATCAGGGGATAACATAGGTAGGCCAACCCATCAGAGGAACGCGTCAGGGTATGACAGTGGCAAGCCAAACTCATCAGGGGGAATGCGTCAGGGCATAACAGTGACATGTCAACCTGTTAGGGGAAATCATCAGGGTATGACAGTGTCAAGCTAACTCGTCAGGGGGAATGCTCAGCACTGCATCACTGGAAGCCATCAGTGTATGCTTTAAGTCCTAACGTCAGGGGATCAAGAAGCACTTGGATAACTCAAGTGAAGTTTGAAGCACTGATCTAGTCTCAAATAGGACTTGTCATCAAGGGATCCAGAAGCACTGATCAAGTTCACATCAGGATTTGTCGTCAGTGGATAGTTATGACTGCATACACTCATCATCAGGTCTTACACGCAAATTGATGAAGCTTGTTATAGAAGCAAGAGATATAAACTAGAAAGATATCTCTTGAAGTTTGGTGGTCCAATGGCAACTCTCGATCATTAAATGCACGCAGATCAAGGGAAGAAAAAGAAGCAACAAAAACAACAGCAGTCTGACACATCATTCCAAAAGGACATCGATGTGACATATATACGGCTAGGTTGAAAAGAGAAGCACGTTCAAGCACGTGGGTTCAACTACTGATCTTCTATATATGTAAAAGAGTTCTCATTACATAAAGTATCAATCCAATGGATCAACCAACACATTGAAGCACACAAACACTAGAGAGAAGATTTGTAATATATCTTGAGAGAAATATTCAAAGAAAGAGTGAAGCTAGTGAGTGTGAGATTGTAGCTGTAATTTATTACAGAATTTGTAGCTGATTAATCACATTGGTGATTAACCAGATTTCCAGAAAAACCTCAAGTTTTAATATAACTATTTTAACTTGAACTCTTGGGTGTTTATTTTAAAAGTCATTAAAAGTTTTTCTAATATTATAGCTATTTCCATTCATGCTTAACAAAGTGTTTTAAGATCGAAAAGTTTTGAGTATTTGTATTCATCCCCCCCCCCCCCCCCC
>CM025783.1:50910793-50932737 GCA_014636745.2 Centella asiatica
CCCCCCCCCCCCCCCCCCCCCTTCTACAAATACTTGAGCCTATTTTGTTATAACAAGATCTTAATGATGATTCAATTGAAAGTCCTACATGTAGTGGGGAAGATGATCGTGTGGATGAGTTTGATGATCTTTATTAGAACAAAAGTGTTTGAAGAAGGGAGGGTTGAATACAAACATTACAACTTTTTTTTTCCTTCAACAACTTGACAAACGCAAATTGGAAAATCTATAATATCCAGAAAAACAATAAAGATATTTAATATGAATACACATAGATTCAAGTTAAAAAGTTGTATTATAACTTGTGTTTTTATGGTAATCTGTTATAATCACAAAGTGATTAAACAACTACAAATCTATAAAGGTTTAGAGCTTTTTTTCTCACACATTAGCTACGTCTTTCTCTTTGAATATTTCTCTCAAGAACTATTACAAACCTTCCTTTATGGTGTGTTAGTTGTTTTGTTTCGTGTAGCAACTCTTACATATATAGAACAACAAATTTAGAACTCATATGCAAGACATGCTTCTTTTTCAACGTAGTCGCAGTATGTCATGTCATTGTCCTTTCGAAGACATACGTGTCACACTACTATTGGATGTTGTTGCTTCTGTTTATGTTCATGTTCTCCATGTGTTTCTCAAATGTTACTATTAGACCACCATATTTCAAGGAATATCTTCCCAATTATACCCCTTGCTTCTTTGCCAAGTATTAGTGAATGTCTTTTAATCCCTGATGACATATGAGTTAGATCTTTACAATACCTTAATGGAAAGCCTTAATGTTGACTTGATTAGTGCTTCTGGATCCCCTAATAACAAGCCTTGATGTAAACTTGATCAGTGCTTCTTGATCCCCTAATGTTAAGACTCAATGTTGTCCACTGATGTTATCCACTGATGTAGTGTATAGGCTATCCCCTGACGATATTCCCTGATAATTAGACTATACCCTGATGGTTTTCCCCTGACAGTCAAGGTATCCCCTAATGGTATTCCCTGATAGTCAAACTATACCCTGATGATTTTCCCTGACAGTCAAGGTATCCCTTGATGCCTTTTTATACACTAACATCTTTGATAACTGATACTTTGTTGGCTTTTACTGGAACGTCTGATGTGCGGAATACTTGAACGTTAAGTACAACAGTCATCCCCTGATACTATCAAGTCATTTTTAGTTATCCACTGATGACTTACCTAGTGTTGTTAAAGCCATCACCTAATGGACTGAGTTATCCATCAGTGAATGTTTTATTTATGCAAATATACTAAGGTTTATAGAGTACCTTGAGTATTTACAAATGCACAGTTATTAACTAACATCTAAATCATCATCAACATCATTTATACCTAACAATCTCCACCTAAATATTCGTTTGGACCTTAGTTTCATAGTTTGTCCCTTTGTTAGAGACTTGAATACAATTATTAGTGCTATATAAGCACAAGAGTTTGTAGAAGTGGGGGGGGGTGAATACAAACACTCAAAACTTTACACCCTTTTCAAACTTAAAAGCGTTTACTGGAAATAGCTGCTTTAACTAGAAAAACTGAAAGAAATGAACACACAGATTCAAGTTAAAATAGTTATATTAAAACTTGAGGTTTTTCTGGAAATCTGTAAAATCACAACTGTGATTTACAGCTACAAATTCTGTGAATAAGGAACACAGCTTCTCACACTCACTAGCTTCTAACTTTCTTTGAAATATCTCTCAAGATCTATTACAAAGGTTCTCTCTAGTGTTTTTGTGTGCTTCAGTGTTTGTTTGATCTTTTTGATAGATTCAATCTCACACACTATTTTTTTTGTAATGAGAACTCCGTTGCTTATATGTTGATCAGTTGATGAAATCACGTGCTTGAGACGTGCTTCTTTTCTCAACTTAGCCACAAGTATGTCACATCGAAACTTTATGTGTCAGACTGCTGCATGCTTCATTGCTACTTTTTTTCCCTTGATCCGTGTGCATTTAATGCGTGAGAGTTCTCATTGGACCAAAACAAACTTCAAGAAATACCTTTCCAGTTAATATCTCTTGCTTCTGTAACACGTTACGTTGATTTCCGTGTAAGTACTGATGACGGGTGCATGCTGTCACAACGATCCACTGACTGCCAACCCTGATGGACTTTGATCAGTGTTTCTGGATCCCCTGATGCTTATTGACTGGATCAGGGCTTCAACCTTCACTTGAGTTTCACTCAGTGCTTCTTGATTTTGATGGTTATGACTGACGACATACACTGATGGCTTCCACTGATGCCATGATGGTTATTCCCCCTGACGGGTTGGTCTGCCTTCGTCATCTCCTGATGGTTCCCCCTGATGGGTTCCCCTGATAGTTCCTCCTGATGGGTTCCCTTGATGGGTTCCCCTTGATGGGTTCCATCAACGTAACTTGTTTAGAATATCTGATGTGCGAAATACTTTGACTGTTGAGCAAGTAACATCAGACATTCTTCTTCACTTTGTCAAGTCCTTTGATTGTTTCTGTTTTCTGACTTGTCTTGTGAAGAGATCGACCATCCACTGATTAATAAGATTATTATCAGTGGATGCAAAATATGTGCTGATCTTAAGGTTTATAAAATACCTCAAGAATTTACAGTTGCACAATTTATTACATAATCATCATCATCATCATTTATCTCTAACAACAACGTACTTTATCTTAGACTATCAACCTTTATCACTTCTTAGATCTTATGATCCCTAGTTCCTTTTAATTTTTTATATTTGATACTTTGACTATTTTATATATTAGTATGTTGAACTTGTTTTATTTATGAAGTCATTCTTTTATGCTTCTAGTGATATTAGTTTTATGGTGTATTTTTTATAATTTTTATTATAGATAAATATCATTTATCGTATGTTATGAACTTATGATCGGCTTATCACCGTGCGGACGACATGGCAAGTGCCTTATAGATTAGGCGTCCTGGCAGTCGCCTACCGCCGTGAATTGCCGAGGTGCCGTAACAAACATGGTTTTATGCTAGTGTATTTGTCACCTTTTTTGCTTAGCCCACTGAACTTTAAAAATCTGGTTATAAACCATTAAAATTAATTTTAGTTTTACAACAGGACACTTTGTCTATTATTGACAGAATTTGTTAAAGAAAAGCTGACATGAAAATATATTTTTTTAAATTCAATATTACGTGGATTTAAGCTGGACGATGAGTTAGATTAATGAAAAAATCAAAAGGGAAATATATAGATGCTCCATTTCAAGTGACTTGCAATTGGAAAGATCAGTCATTCTTCATAATCGTTCTTCATCTTCATCTCGAATTATTAACCTAATCTGAAATATTTTTCTCAATCACTTCCTCATCTATAAATCTCTCCTTCGTCTCATTTGATTGAGATTCATATGGTGAATTGCAATTGATAGTCAAAATTAGTTGAAACCTAGGGCTTCGATGGGGGTTATTAAGATAAAAATTTAGTTATTATTTCTTTAGTCTCCACAATTTTTTACTGTAGTGGTTTGTTGATGATAACAATTGATAGTTTGGGTTCTGTCTTATTGCACACTTGAAGTTTAATCGATTGTTTTCTTCTTCCAAAATGCAGAATGAGTACAATTATGGGGGTTATTTTGAAGATGAACATGAATACCCATTATAAAGGGGGTAAGTTTTCAAAGATTAGATATCTCAAGCCTGAGTTTGTAACTTTATTACAAGATAATAAATATATCTAAGGTGTTAGGATATAAATATGATTATAATGTAGTGTTTAAGATTCCTGGGATGTGCTTGAGATATGGTTTAAAACTAATACACTCTAAAAGTAGTATTACGATATTATTAGAGATTTCACATGAAACTGGTTGTGTAGATATGTTGATCATGGAATGGAGGATGACCTTAGCAAGTCAGTAATGCATGTACTAAATTATTTTGATCATAACAAATCAAATATCAGTACTTTGAATGAATTTGAGACTGAAAACGAAAACAAGATACATAATGAAAGAATTTAGATTCACAAATAGAGACCAAGGAAAAACTTAGTAATATGAGTGATGATGATGAGAATGAGGAACTGATTACCATAAGAAAGCAGAAAGCAGTAGTTAAAGGAGATAAGAAAAAAGAGCTAGTTTTTGAATGTGAACTGGAAGATGCAAGAGAAAATGGCACTGAAGGTGCAACTAACACAAAAAATAAGACTAAATGAAAATCATATATATAGATATATATATATATATATATGTACATATATATGTATATGTATATATATGTACATATATATGTATATGTATATATATGTATATATATGTATAGATATAATAATAATAATAATAATAATAATAATAATAATAATTTGATAAATATTAGTTATACTTTATTAATTAATATTATATGTGGACAAAACGCTGAAAATGTATGGGCCAATGTAGAATCCTAATTGGAACGGGTTTATATTAAGCTCAATAACTTAGTCATAAGGGTATGTATATATATCCTTCTGAGAGCAACAAATTGAGTATTTATCTCTTATAATTATAGTTTTTGCCTCTGTAGATTTAACAATCTTGAACGATGATTACAATAATTGTAACCGTCAAAAGTGGTTTGACCAAGGCTCAAAACGGATTTTTTAAACTAGATTTGGGTACCGCTCTACACTGACATCGCTATTTTAACATATTTTTGGCCTTCTCTGAATCAAAACTCGATGTGAATTGATTTGGTGTGCACTACTGAATTTGAGATGTATGAATTGGGTGAGTTCCAAATTTCTACTGTCCCTAATAGTTGCTTGGCATGATCAGAGATTAAATATTAAAACTTTGACCCTTTATATGACCATGGGATCTACTGCAAATCAGATGGGTTTAGTATTATTATGCTTAATCAGAATAGTAATTGGACTAAAGAATTTGTTTTGTCCATCATAGTTATTTTCTTAATCGTAATAGTGACCCTTTTGTTTAAATTGGTTGAACTTAACTTTAGTTTGAGTTAATCAAATTCAAAACCATGGCTTCAATTAGTTAAATTTGAAGTACGATTCAAATTTAATTAAACTTATATTGCTATAAACTTTTGTTTAAATTAATTAATTTAAAATTTTTTGAATTAATTAAATTTAATATTTCGTGGGGTTAATTAAACTTGAAAGCTATGAGTCTTAGCTTATTACTATTTATAAAAGTAAGACATGCCTCAATATTAAGTATGTGAATGTGGTTTGACTGTTTTGTACTATTTTTGCGAGAAATACATGGAGAGTGCTAATGAAGTCGCATGGATGAAACAAGCAATGGAGTTGACAATTCGAGATAGATGTTAAAGATGTGCTCTCCCACGAGATAAGTTTCTATCTTTAAATTTTATTTTTTTGTGCAAATTACTGTGTATTATAATTTTTATTTGATGCAATAACTTGTTGAGTTATTTAATTCAAATATTATGATATAAAGTATGTTGCTGCATCATCCAATAGTCTTGTGTTGCTTGCATCCAATCAAATATTCACAAGTTCTTCTCTTAGTATCCTCTGATGTCTGATCAGAATTGGGGATCAGAGAATACATAAGCTACATAGGTAGTAGTGTGAAATAATTTCTCTCTATTCTTTTTTTCAAAGATCCCATCCTTACTCACACCCTTTCCTTTTACCTGACTTTTACAAGTCAACCTCTCAAACTTACTTTTTCAAATTTTTTTTTGCTTTAATTGATGCTTAGCTGGTCTTTTCGAATGATCAGCCACACTAGGACTGACACATGGCCCAGACTCCCGATGGGGGTTCTTTTCACCCTTCCATCACAGTACTAATTCGCTATCGATCACCTAGGAGTATTTAGCCTTGCAAGTAAGAGACCATGCCCTAGTTCGAAACAACGAGAAGCTCCGCCCCCCTTGTATAGTAAGGGGAACTTTTCTTTTTCCTCACTTTTTTCCAAACACAAGGTCTGACTCTCATTTTGAATTTTCTCAGACTTATTAAATATAAAATCTTCTTGTTGTAGGTGACCTAAAGTGGTGTAGAAAATAAGAAGTAAGTATTCTGCATCAGTGGATGTTTGATAAAGTATAATTGAAGTATCCACTGATGAGTTGAGAACTGCTTTTTGTTTCAACTTCAAGAATTGGCTTCTTTGATGATTGAACTATCAAAGAATCTAAAACCAATGGAATTATAAAAATTTTCATTGCTTCTAAAGAAAGAAGAAGAAAAAATAAAGGTAGACTTTGAATATTGGCTGCTCCTCTTGAATAGAGAAAAGAGAAGCATCAGTGTGAGACCTTGTGTGTGCATTTAGTGACAAGTTGATCATTGATCAAAGTATATTTCTTCTTGTTCCTCTTAAAGGTATTTATAGATGTGATCATTGTAGACTCAAATACATGTGTCCTTGGAGGTGGACTATTTTCAATAGATACATCATTTTGAGATGTTGCACCTAGAGATGTGTTTTTTCCTTTCAAAACTTAATATCCTTTTGAGAGAATATTAAGCAGTCTCCAAGGGTTCTCATTGTTCCTTATTTCTTCCTCATAACTTCTGTTAACTAAATGATGATGATGATTCTAGTTTTGATTGTGCATCTGTACATACTCAGGGTGTTCTATAAACCTAAGTATTTGCACACATTTTACATCCACTGGTGATCAACTTAGTCCTCAGGGGATGAATTATAACTCACTAGACAAGTCACCAGCTGAAACTACTAAAGGACTTGATAGTGAAGAGGGATGTCTGTTGTTTCTCAAAAACACTTAAGTATTATGCACATCAAACATTCCAAACAAAATCAACAAAGATTTAGTGATTAAAACCATCAGGGGAATCCGTCAAGGGAACCCATAAGTGGATGACAAAGGCAGGACAACCCGTCAGGGGAACGTGTTAGGGTATGGTAATGGCAAGCCAAACTCATCAGGGGGAACGCGTCAGGGCATGACAGTGACATGTCAACCTGTTAGGGGAATACATCAGGGTATGACAGTGTCAAGCTAACCCGTCAGGGGGAATGCTCAGCACTGCATCAGTGGAAGCCATCAGTGGATGTTTTGAGTCTTAACGTCAGGGGATCAAGAAGCACTTGGATAACTCAAGTGAAGTTTGAAGCACTAATCGAGTCTTAGACAGGACTTGTCATCAAGGGATCCAAAAGCACTGATCAAGTTTACATTAGGGCTTGTCGTCAGTGGACAGTTATGACTGCGTACACTCGTCATCAGCTCTTACACGCAAATCAATGAAGCTTGTAGCAGAAGCAAAAGATGTAAACTGGAAAGATATTTCTTGAAGTTTGGTGGTCCAATGACAACTCTCGATCATTAAATGCACGCAAATCAGGGGAAGAAAAAGAAGCAACAAAAATAGCAGCAGTTTGACACCTCATTCCAAAAGGACACGATGTGACATATATGCGGCTAAGTTGAAAAAAGCAGCACGTCTAAGTACGTGGGTTCAACTACTGATGTTCTATATATGCAAAAGAGTTCTCATTACACAAGATATCAATCCAACGGATCAACCAACACATTGAAGCACACAAACACTAGAAAGAAACTTTGTAATATATCTTGAAAGAAATATTCAAAGAAAGTGAAAAGCTAGTGAGTGTGAAATTGCAGCTGTAATTCATTACAGAAATTGTAGCTGTTTAATCACATTTGTGGTTAAACAAATTTCTAGAAAAATATCAAGTTTTAATACAACTATTTTAACTTGAATGCTTGTGTGTTCATTTTAAAAGTCATTATAGTTTTTCTGATATTGTAGCTATTTCCATCAGTGCTTAACAAGTTTTAAAGTTCAAAAAGTTTTGAGTGTTTGTATTTAACCCCCCCCCCCCCCCCCCCCCTTCTACAAACACTTGAGCCTATTTTGTTCTAACAACTTCCTTTAAATGTTCACCCTCCCCCTCAACTATTGCTGGTTGTGGTTGTTTTCTTTTTACAGCCTTTATCTTTTGAGAGATAGAGGAAGTGACTTTTGATATAGACTTTTTTTAGAAGGTTTTCCTACTTGGTTAGAAGGAGTTGGATAATTACTAACATCCTTCATTGTAGCAGAATTATAAGAAATAAAGAATAAAGTAGTAGAGACTTAAAACATACCTGAATCAGTTGTGACAAGATCCTCAAATCAATGATGAATAATAAACATAGGGAATTCTACATAGTATATTAGTTTCTCTATTATTTATAATCAATAGTTAGTTATCTACAGACAGTTAAACTGTTGTAAGATAATTAGTCACTACTGCATTAGCATTAGTTAATAATCATTCTTTAATTAGAACAATTATTGACTAATGCTTCACAGTGTTATTATCTTTATGAACAATCAATTTTGTTAAAAGATAACTTTAATTGCTTTATTCAGCTATTAATTAGTCTCTAGTAACTAAGCTATCAGAAAATAATTAATTATTGCTGCAAATTATCAACTTTGCACAAAATTTTCAAAGAATTTATTCACCAAAGTTGAGCATACCTAACTCACTTACCAACTTGTTAAAGGTGGCTTCATCCAATGGTTTGGTGAATATGTCTACAAGCTGCTTATCTAAAAAATAATTTCATCTACTTCTCAAACTCCCCCTAAATCAGTGGCTTCTATGTTTTCTACATTTCCAACATCTATTGATAGAGGTTTCTAGAGTTTCAGCTCATTCTTCTCTGATGAGTTACTGTTAGCATTCTCTGACTCATCAGTTTCAAAGAAAACTCCCCCTGGATTAGTGCTTAAGTCAGGACTTATGTTTTTCGTTGATGGTGCAGATTTGCACACATCAGCTTCACCTTTAAACCTTAGAACTTCATGCATTCTTTCATCTTCCATTCTTGTTATTTTCTTATCATCAAATGCAACATGAATAGATTTCAATACAATGTTCAACCTAAGGTTATAGACCTTGTATGCTTTGCTTGTTAGAGAGTTTATCAGCTTTGGGTTCAAATTTTCCTAAGTTCTCACCTTGACTTTTTAGCACAAAGCATCTGCTACCAAATACATGAAGAAATTTAACATTAGGTTTCTTGCCTGTCATAAGCTCATAAGGAGTCTTGTTATGAGATTTGTTAATCAATGTCCTATTTTGAGTGAAACATGCAGTTGAAATTGCTTTAGCCCAAAAATAGGTAGGCAGTTTGGCTTCTTCAAGCATGGTTCTAGCAGCTTCAATCAGAGTTCTATTTTTCCTCTCAACACTCCATTTTGTTGAGGGGTTCTTACAGCAAAAAATGTGTGAGATATTCCTTTGTCCACACAAAAACATTCAACTTTGGAGTTTTTGAATTTTGTTCCAATATCAGTAATTAGAACTTTGACAGTCAACCCAAATTCAGTTTCCACCTTTTTGATGTGATCAATCACCATCTAAGTTGCTTCATCCTTGGTATGCTGAAATTTTACCCATGTGTACCTGGTGAAATCATCAACTATCACCAGAGCATAACTTTTCTTTGAGACATAATATTTATATGTCCAAATAAATCCATATGAATTAATTATATTGGACTTATAATTGATGATATCTCCTTACCTTTGAAGGAAGTCTTCTTTTGCTTCCCCTTTTTGATAGGCTCCACACAAACCATCTTGAGTGAATTCCAGTTGTGGAAGTCCTGTCACTAATTCTTTCTTCACCAAAGTGTTGATTGTCTTGAAATTCAGGTGAAAAAGTTTCTTGTGTCATAGTCAGCTTTCATCCACTAATGCTTTAATGTAAAAGCATGTGGATAGATCTTTACTTAATAAACCAAAGTCAACTACGTAGAGGTTACCTTTCCTAACTCTAGTTAGAGTTATTTTTCCATCTTTGTTGTTACTAATTAAGCATTGTCCATCTTTGAAAGTGACATTATAACCTCTGTCACACAGTTGACTGATACTAAGCAAGTTGTGCTTAAGACCATCAACTAGTGCTACATTCTCCAAGATGACATTTCCTTTTGTGACTTTGCCATATCCTAAGGTATATCCTTTGTTGTCATCTTCAAAAGAAACACTTGGGACCAACTTTCTCCTCATATTGAGTTAATAGGGTCTTATCTCCAGTCATGTGTCTTGAACAACTACTATCCAAAAATGAATATTGTTCTTTCATGCCCTATCCACATAATCAGCTAATTCGATTTTGGTACCCAAACCTGTTTGGGTCCACTAGCACTAGTAGTCTTAGTTGTAGTCAAAGATTTTTCAAACTCATCAATTTTTACCACCCACTTCATAGAGGAAATTACTTTCTTCTTAGTCTTGGGTGCATAAGATTTTATCATTAACTTCTGAGGAGTTTTCACATAACTGTTTTTAACCTTTTTAACATGTGATTGGTTCTTAACAGTTAACTTCTTTTTATCAGAGGATAAATTTCTAACATGCATGTTCCTAGGGACATTTTTACATTTACAAGCAAGGTGGTTAAGATTTCCATACTTCACACACTGTTTCCTAGGCGTAGTTAAGATAGGAGTATAATTAGTATATTTGTTAATTTCCTCCTTACCATTTCTATTATTTTTCAACTTATCCTCTGATGAGTGAGTTAGCTTTGGATTAGAGTTTTTGGCTCTAAATTTATTTAATTTCTTTTCAAGCTTACTAACTCTTTCTTCTAGCATAGTCTCAGATTTTTCCTCAGTAGCTCATGCCTTAACACATTTTATCTTTTTAAAGGTTGGGGCAATAGTTACTACTTGTGCTAGCTTCACTAGTTCTAGTGATTGACAATTCCTCAATCACTGGTTGCTTACCTTGGGCCTTATTATAGCCTAATCCTTCAGTTTGATTAGTACTATATTTCTCAATTGTTTCCTTTATCACCTTAGAAGAATTTGTCCGTCTTTTATAATATCTTGCTCTTCTTTTAGTTTGCCTTTGAGCCATTCTTCTATTTCTAAAGAAACAACAAGACTTTCCTTAGATTTTCTACATTCATCTCTAACATTTTCTAGCTTGATTAGTTCAGTTTCCATTAAGGCATTCCTAGCAACTAATAGATATTAGCCTTTTGAATTCTTTCACTTTCATGTACAGAGGACCTTAATGTATTATACAGATTTTTAATTTCAATTCTCACTTCTCTTATATTTTCTTTACAATATATAAGAGACATTTTAGAGGTATCAGTGGTAAGGTCAGGAATTACCTTACTGCCATAAGGCTTGCTGCTTGATCCAGATTTGGTTTCATTAGATGATATTGCCATTAGTGCAAGATTGATAAGTTCTTCACCATCTGATTGGTCTGAATCTGCCCAGTCCTTTCCTTCTATAATGAATGCTTTGTTCATTTTGTTGATGACTTTAAAATATTTCTTTTTGTAGTAGTCATCATCTTTCTTTACTTCTTTACTCTGTTTGACAGACTTTTATTTTTTGTATTCATTTGCAAATTGTCCAGGCTCTTGACAGTTGTAACATTTGATCTTTGTTCTATCAAAAGCACCAAATTGGACATACCTTTTTGTTGGTGATGTCCTTTTGAAGTCCTTGCCCTTCTTGAATCTCAACTTCTTGAATTTTCTTGCCAAAAGGGCTATGGCTTCATCGACAACCTCTTTTTCCTCTAGATTATAGATTTCTTCATCGTCACTATCTATACTCTCAGTTTCACTTATCTCAGCATCACTTATCTCAGCATCACTTATCTCAGCATCACTTCCTTCAATGAGAATTGCCTTCCCATGAAACTTCTTGCTTGTACCTATAGCTATAAGTGCCACAAATTTCTCCTTTCTGTAGTCCTAACTTATATTCTCTCTTTGTTGTACCTCAAGTTCATAGGTTTTGAGGTTTCCATAGAGCTTCTCCAAGGATATTGATCTCATATCATTGGCTTCCTTTACAGCTGTGGTCTTAGCATCCCAACTCTTTGGTAATGCCCTTATGAATTTCAAATTCACATTCTTGTTGGAATAAATATTGTCAAAGATCCTCAAGTCATTGATTAACCTATTGAATCTATCAAATAAACTTGTTAGAGGCACACTAGGTGTACTTGTGAACAATTCGTTCACACAACACTTCTATTGTCTCTTGCACTTCTTTGGCAGACTCACAATTAATGACACTATTGAACATGTCATTATCCAAACCATTGTAAAGAATTGTTGTGACCTTTGCATCTTTCATTGAGTCTTCTTTTTCTACATCAGTGCGATCACTATGGAGTTTAGGTACCATGTGTTTAAGAATAACTTGACCATCTACAGTTTCCATAGGAACAAGCTTTAATGGATTGAAAGGTCCTTCTTCCAAGATCCTTATGTTGGAAGGATCTGTAGATTTTAGATGCATGTACATCCTTATTTTCCATAAGAAGTATTTCTCCCTCACTAATAGAGGAATCTTTACATTGCCGCTTTTACTACTCATCTTGATCGACTAGTAAATATATTAACTAGTAAGCTCTTATACCAATTGTTATTTCTAGATGAGTACATGTAGAAAGGGGGGTTGAATACAAATACTAGATTTTTTTTCAATGTAAAGATATCAGATATAATTTATAAATTAAATGTGGAATTAATCAACAAGACAAATTATATCAATCAATAAAGAATGAATTTTATTGATGTTGAATTTGAAACAATCTAGTATTCAAAACAGTTTCATACCAACTGTTTTGCTATATTCTAATAAGAACAGTTGCAATCTAGGAAATGATTTCTAACTTCTCTTAAGTTATGAAAAACTTGTTATGCTCTCTGTATATTTATTACAGCTGCTATTAATCTGAGATAATATGTATACTTGTGTTTTTGTGTATTTCAGTGATGTTCTTATTATCTGAGTGATATATTATCTCAGTTGTTCCATGTCTCTATTTATAGACATAACTCCTTTGTTCTCTAAACTTCTATTCTGAGTTGTTACCAAAAATATCTCTGTTTTTTATTGGTACTTGTAGATCTGTCATAGATCTTCCTTCTTTGTACAACCTTTCTTGGATGTCAGCATATTATGTGACTTTTCTGGTGCATATTCATTGCACCAGCTCCTTATTTTCTTCTTGGAGTTACCAAGACAGGTTATCAGTAGTATATAACTTATCTCTATGGGCTTCTCTGGGATTTATTGGTCCAGGTTCAAGAATTTCTTCTTCAAGTTGCCATAAGTTATTTCTGTAGTATTTCGTACTTGCGGCTTGCAGGTTTTACACTTGCAGCTTTATATGCATGCTTGTATGTAATTATAACTTATCTCTATAAGTTATTTTTGTAGTGTTCACACTTGTAGTCTTTATATTCATGTATGTGTATGTATAACTTATTTCCTTGAAGTTTCTTTGGTAGACAATCTCTCCTTATTGGTCAACCATCCTTATCTTAATTCCACCACCTTAATTTTATTAGTCATATGTCATCCCATATGTCATCTTTAGTCTCTGATCATTTATCCTCTGATGGACAGTCTCTGGTGTCGAGAAATCCAACCCCTAATGACAAGAAATCTATCCTCTGACGCTGAGAAACTTATCCCCTGACACCAGAGCACTTTGGCGCTAGTATAAATTACTCGACAACTTTGGCGATGAGTAATTTTGAGCTTCACTTGACTTCAGCGATAAGGAATTTTTCAACGACTTTGGTGATAGTCATTTTGAGTTTGGCGGTGTTGTTGATTTGCCTGATGACTTTGGCAATAGGCAAATAACTTTGGCGACAGTCAAAATAAATTTGACATTGAGTAATGTTGAGTTTGACATTAGCTAAATAACTTTGGCGATGGACAAATCTTCTCAAGGCTACTTCAATGCAATAGATAGTCTTTGCCTTAGTCTCTGATAGTTTCAACAATAGTTTCTGGTAGTACAAACCTTAGTCTCCAACAAGCTAAAATTTTAGTCTCCAACAGGCTAATTTGCTTAGTCTCCGACATGCCAAATTTTAGTCTTCGATAGGCTAATTTCCTTAGTCTCTAACAGACTAACTCTTAGTCTCCGATAAGCAAAAACTTAGTTTCCGATAAGCTAATTCCTTAGTTTTTGATAGACTAATTCTTAGTTTCCAATAAGCTAAATATTAATCTCTGATAGGCAAAAACTTAGTTTCAGATAGACTAATTTTGTTTGACTAACTTTAACTTTTGTTGAACTCTCCAAATGCATTTCGTGTACTCTCTGATGATAGATTTTGATAGAACACTATTACAGGTACTTGTACAATTACAAATCTAACAATTCTAAGTGTTTATATTGTTGGAGTGTATGCCCTAGTGGCCAATTATGTAATGATTGTGACACTATATTTATGTTATATTTTGGTTAAATGATAATTTCTTTTATTATATTTTATTTACTGCGTTATATAAATGTTAACATAATAAATGTCCTTAGAAGAATGATATTAATCATATGGATTCAAGTATGTGACTTGAATATGAGATCATATAAGTATGTTATATATATCATTTTTCTTAAATGTTCCTGGTTGAGTATTATTATTAGCTACCGAGTATGCACTTCTCAATGTTGCAGTGGGACAACAATAATATATTGAGACTAGTATGTGGATTGACTGATGGTCACATCTCATTGGTCATAAATATATACGAGATATATTAAATTGATACATAGGTACTATGTTAGAGAACAGTGTACTAGACAGACCCACCATGAGAATTTTACATGGAGCATTATGCTATATGTCATAAGTAATTTTCATAGTGACAATGATGTAATGGTCCTTCGACCTGAAGTCATGACATTTCTACATAAGGAGTTATGTGTTTTAACATTGCCAAAAGTCACCTTTAACCGGATGGACGATAAAGGTGATTGTTAGATGCATCATTAGTTATGTGAGAAATGGGAATGATGTAGATGGAATTTAACCTTCCTATAAATTAGGGTGATATCTATAGGCCTCTTGATTGAGTGAGACTATAAAATGCATGACCATGCTCAAATAGAGATTTGTTTCATATAGTCTACTCATTGATCAAGAAAATTGATATTAAATTGTGAAAAGGATGACACATCCATGCCTTGAATTTAATCTTAGATATCAAGGTTAAAAGGATTAAATTACATTGAAACATTGGTCACGAAAAGGTTGCATCGAATCGACGACTTTATTATTACTTGGGTAACAGTGATGTATTACTAGATGCCACTCGTTGTTTATAATTTTATAATATGATTTAAAATTATTGGCAATGTAATAATAACCTACAGGGTCGCACACTAAGAACATTCATTAAGGAGATATAATTTAAATACCAGTGATTTTAATATATCAATAAGATTGATTTTATTTAAATCATGACTTTAAATTATATGTATGTAATCTGTATATATATTAGAGTTCCTTGGAAACAAATACGAATATATATATTTATTTGACATATATATATATATTAATTAAGTGAGACTTGGTTAAAATATATAATAAATATAAAATTCAAATTTTATTCTCCTAATTAGATTAAGGTTTGAAATTACTCTATACACAGCTATATATAGGATATATCAGTTGTTCTCTCTAATAGACGTTTTCTGAAAAACTCTAACCGCTCATAAGAGAGAGACTAGAGTTAAGAGAGAGAGAGAAGGAGATCCAGCAGCTACTACTGCAATTCTTCTTATTTCAGATCGTGAGACGATTCGTGGGGTGTTCGTGTGGATACTGTAGAGGTGTCGTTCAGTTGGATTACATTAAAGATTCAGAGACGTTCAACACTCTCCTCAAAGCTTCAGATTCTGCAGGTTTAATCGATAAAATCTTAAACCATCTGTATTAAATTATTTCGCATGGATCCTCGGGTTAGAGTTTCGTTTTGTTTAAATCATTTTTTTTCGCTGCGTTTTATTTGTCGAAACCCTACATATACATCATCATCAAATGCTATAATTCTTAAAATTCTAGAATGAGACTTCCCTCTAATTTTGCATTTTACTCTTCTGATAGAATTTGTCTAAATAAATTTTTAACTTTGTGAATTCTAAAGTTTAGGACTGTATATTATATGTAGTAAATACAGATTCTAAGGAGTCTAATATGAGGAATAAGATAAACATATGTGTTTGTCTAAGATTTGCAGTTGATAGAGTTACAGACATGTTTTGATTTTCAACCATGTATTATTGGAAGCAAAGTTATTGAGAATTGTTTCTCAAATTTATGACATTCTTATTTTATGAAAAATAATGTTATTGATTTTTGACACTTGGATAGTTGAATTAGAATTCTTTTAAGTATCTATTTGATAGTGAGTACTTACTGATTTTGATGAGTACTCTGTGACCTATCAATTAAATTGTGATCCATCTTTCTGATGAAGAAGAGATGAGATTTTAAGACTCGTTCTTATGGAAAGAATTATTATTAGTGACATGAATTTTTTATTACATAATAAAACTTGAGATTGTTGATTTAGAAATGTGCAAACAACTATAAGCTGTAATTCGTTATTGGAGAAGAATTTTAACTATTCATCCTCCTACTAAGAATCCATTTATCCCTAATTTTGTAAAAGCAAAGTTACTAACAATATGTTCCTTTAATTATGATTTATTAACCATGAAGATCTCGTAATTAGTAATAAAAAAAAACAAATATAATTTCATAATTTTGCTAATAGTAGTAATAACATAAATATTAATTATAATAATACAAAACAACAACGAATAAGATAACCATAAAAAGAACTATAATATGATAAATGGTAATTATATAAAATAATACACCGTAGTAGTAAAGTGTAATCTTAGTAAGTAATAAAGAATACTATATAATCTCAGAAAATAATAATACAAAAAGAATAATAACATAATAATTTTATTTATTTATATAAATAAGTAAATAGTAGCATAACAATAATCATATAGAAATAATTTCCGAGCTGCCATTTTTCTTGATCAATCCGTACAACATTTTCTTAGAAATTACAGGGCATGCAAATTTTTTTCGTACGTCAGATTTTTCATTATACACTAAACATCTTATATTTTTAAAATTTTTAAGTAATTAAAATAATAATAATAAAATAAGAATATTTTATTTGGAACAAAAAGGAGTCAACATGTATTTTATTTTATTTAAATAAACAAAAAGAGTCAACTAGTATTTTATTTGTCCTCTTTCCATTTTATTGTCGTTGGAAACTGGTGATTAAAGTGTGTTCAACGATCTGCCCATTCAATTCAACTGAGAGAAATGGTAGCTCGGAAGTTCCTTGTTCAGCACCATGCCTCGAATTTCGATGTTGACTACGACACCGACGACGGGTTTGAAGTTTGTTTCTCTCTCTCTCTCTGTCTCTCAATTTTTCTTTAGATTCTCAATCTGTGATCTTAACCTAACCTAGTATATCATCATCATCGTCTTTAGGTGCTCAAATTCCAGCTCTTTTCTCTCACTTCAATTCCTCCTGACGAGCAAAAGGTTAATCTCTTTCTCTTTTCACTCGTATGATCATTTTATTTAATTCTGTTTTAAGAATAACGGAGTAAGTTGTGCTAATTTTAATGGCGATTTAGTGTGTTATACATTCCATAGAAATGATAGCTCCGTTTTCTAATGGAGTTATGCTAATTTTAATGGCAATTTAGATAAGTAGATAATTGTGAATACCAATTTGTTTCATAGTTCTGGTAATTAGTCTGTTATGTATTTTATAGAAATGGTAGCTCAGGTTTTCTAATGTTAACTGGGTGATTAATTGGTTAACTAAGATATTTGGAGGCGATGATGATCGACTTGTACTTGAAGATTCTGATTTGCAATCAATTTCGGATAAGCTCCGTTTGGTATCGATAAGTGATGAAGCAAATGAAGACAAATCGACCAGTAATGTTGCTGCTGAACTTGCAAAGTCGGATGAGGAATTGGCTCGGATGTTGCAGGTGTTTGAAAGTATTTATTTTGTGTTTTCTTTGTTCAAGTGTACCTGTTATCTTAATAATCTTTTTGGGTTTTTTTGTTTTGTTAATTGTGTTCTTTATTTGTTTATAATATAAAATATCATATTTTGAAGGCAGAAGAAGAAGCACTTATGTTTCAGCAGTTCGCTGCGGGTGACAATGCAGGAGTAATCGAGCAGCGGATAAGGCCTTATGTCAAACAAGTCCTATTGGTAAATGCTGTCCCTTTCCTGTGAAGGAAACATATATTATATCTTAATGCTGAGAAAAATAAAGCAATGAAAAAGTAATGTAATGCAGGGTTACTTACATTTTATTTAATAAGTTTAGAACTTGTTACTCATTCAAATTAAATTTCTTATGATATACTTTACCCAATAATTGATGGGTTTTTTAATAACAAAGGAAAGTAAAGAATTTATTCCATTTACAGCTCAAATCTGTCAACAATTCTAATCACATCTTTCTTCAATATTACTGTCAAAATATGAACTGGACTAGAACATAATACCATCATATGTCACTTGTGGAACCCGAGGGACTAAAATGAGAGCCATTAACAAGGGAAGATAGCCTAAAAACTATCTGATGATTATGGTCTTTGTTATGGAAGTCCAGTCAATATGCATGAGATCTTTGACTAGGTGCAATATTAGGTCATGTGTTCACTATCACAAACTTGACCTATCTTTTGAGACTGAAATTAGGTAGAATTGTGAGAGGGGGAGAACTTAAATAAAAATGGAGGTAGATAACTATAACTAGCATACATAAAAAAAAGTTAAGAGAATTCAGATCCTAGAGACATTTCAACATTCTGTTATCACACCACCTGAACATTACATACAAAGGTCTTAACATTTATTGGACTGAACTCTAGCATTCATGCAGTAAATGAAACTATGTTCTTGCAATGGTTATCCTTGTTATCCCTTGACTAATAGCTTAAAACATGACTCAAGCGCACTCACACCAAATTCCCTATATTCTCTATAATCTCTATTTTAAGGAGTAAAAAGTTAAAGAACTAAAAATTATCTCTGCATCAGAATCCTTAAAATACATAATATGTTAACAGATTTAAACAATGAATCTCTACATAAAGGGATTAACTATTCAAATCTCTCAAAGAAAGAAGTAAACTGTATAATAGGGGTACTAGTGGAGTTAATAAAAATATAGATTCTGAAAGATATGAAAAAGTGTAACTCATTTTGTAAAATAGAGAAGCTATTACGGGATTTTGGTGTGGATGCTCAAGGTTAACTGCGACATGTGTTCCATAGAATGTAGTCAATAATATTTGTGAAATCTGTATGTGCGTTTTTCTTTTCTTTCTTCTTTTCATAAAGTATAAGTCAGAGTTTCATAATAGAATAACCCAAAAAAAAAAAGTATATGTCATGTCATTGAACACTGCCTTGGCATGTCATTGAACACTGCCTTTGCTGAAATTGGGATTCTTGTTTTTATTTTTTTGATTTTGTTATCTATTCATTTAGTTTTTAAGTTAAAAATTTCTATTTTCTCTTATTTCCGAAAGAGATATTTAAGTGACATGCTGTTGGTTTAGTACGAAGACCCTCATCGTCAGGAGATGGCTCGAAAGACAGTACCTGTGGAAAAACTTGAGGAGAAAGCACTCGTTGCTTTGGCTAAGGTGGGAACTCTTGCCTGCTGTAAAATAAAATCTGATTTCAATTAATATAGAATATATACCTACTACCTACATGATAGTTTTGATTATAAGAAGATTATAATTGCCTGTGCAAATTATTTTCTAAATGTTCCATTTGGGGCTCGGAATGCTCTTCTCAAATCTTTGTCCTCTTTGAACATTGACAACGGTAGACAAATAGCTGCCTCTTATAAGCTGTTAATTTTAGCTCTCTATGATTCTTCTTTCGCCAATGTTCATAAAAAGGCTTGTTTCATTAGACATAGATTCACTTGATTATGTGAATTAAGTTCTTCCTCGAATATTCTTATTATCATAAGCAACTCTTGCTTTACGTTGCAGCTTGAAGTGCATATTTTATATACTTAGAATTTTTCTTTTTAATGTGATTCGTTTTGGAATTATTTTAAAATTTGATTGGTTCCACTTGTCTAATATTCTGCCCTTTATGTATAGGAGGGAAAGTTGTCTCCACTTCAAGTTGATCAAGATCACGCCTTTCTACTTCAGTTGCTATTCTGGTTTAAACAATCTTTCAGGTATGATCTTTCTTTGAAATGCTTTATCATATTGTTTAAGTGTTATAAGCCATAGTAGTACCAAGCTTACCTGATTTCACATTTGAGTGAAGTTTTAGGTATTTTAGGTTTTCAAAATAAGTATTTTAGTCCCCCGCAAATCTACTTCGTTACATTATTTGACAGAAAGCTTTCTATTTTTTACTTTTGGGCGTGGCCTCTGGGCATTGTCAATCCCTTACAAGGCTGAAGCATCAATCTTCGTCTTCTTCTTTTTCTCACATTTGACTGAAGAATCTTAGCTAATTTGGGTTTTCTATGTAAATATTTTAGTCCCCATGGTCGTACTGGACTTGCATTATTTAAAGGAAAGCTGTGTTTTGCTTTTAATCCTCATCTGCAAGTGGTGTAATTTTCCTTCTTCTTTGGAGATGCATTATATGAGAAAAAGTTGTCATTCTTTGGCCTGGTCTGTGGAGTTATATTATTTGAGGAAAAGTTATGTAATTTTTGCTTTTGCTCCAGGTCTGTTAACGTTTGAGCCATGTCTGTCCACATCTTTCTTACGATTTTGGCCTGTTTTGTGGAGTTATGTTATTTGAGGAAAAGCCATGTAATTTTTTATCTCAGGGTCAGGTCTTTCTGCTTTTGAGCCATGTCAGTCTGCTTCTTGAGGTTTCATTTTTTGTAATTTTACTTTTCTCTTTTGAGCCTGGTATATGCGCTCCTCCCTTCTTCACATTTAAGTGAAGTCTTAGCCTCTTAGGCATTTTCTTCGCTACTCCTACTCCTCTCTTACATTTGATTAAATTCATAGGTTTTTTGGGTTTTCCATGTAAGTAATTTTAGTCCTCATGGCCCTTTCGGTGTTTGATTATCATAATTTGAGGAAAAGCTGTTCTTTTTCTCTGATCTCGCTCCATCTTATTCTTCTTCTGTGATCTCACATCTGAGTGAAGGTTTGGTCTTCTACATTTTTCTTCTCCTCTGAATTCACATTTGTGTAAAGTCTTAGCTATATTGGGTTTTCTACAGAAGTATGTTACTTCCCATGGCTCATTGGAGTTGCATTATCACTATGAGGGAAAATCGTATGTTTTGTGCTTTTGAGCCTTGTCTGTGGGCATTGTTAATTCCTTGAAAGGGTTACCCTACACCTGTCCGTGAGTATTTTATGGTCCATCTCAATTTGATTGAATTCTTTGGTATTCATTGACTTCTTAGGTGTATTGAGTTTTCTATATTAGTACCTCAGTCCCAGTGGCTCTATTGGATTTGGATTATCATAATTATAGGGAAAATTTTCGCCTTCACTGATCGCACATTATTCATTTTTGTCATCTTTGATCTCACATTTGAGTGAAGTTTTAGGTTCTTATTTTTCTAGTCGTGTTCTTCACACTCTTCTTCTCCTCCTCCTCTAATCTCATATTTGAGCTATGTTTTTCACTTTTGGGCCTGGTCTGTGGGCATTATTGATCCATTGAAGGGGTCACCCTTGCATCCTTTTTTAATTTATCATCTTCTCTGATCTTGCATTCATTTGACTGAAGTCTCAGGTATTTTCTCCTTCTCCTCCTTGCTCACATTTAATTGAATTCTCATGTATTTAAGGTTTTCTGTGGAAGTACTTCATTCCCCATGGCTTTGTTGAAGTTGGATCATCAACATTTGAGGAAAAGCCGTTCTCCTTCTCTAATCACACATCCTACTCATTCTTCTTATCTGACTTCACATTTGAGTGACGTCTAAGGTATCGCCACTTCTGATCTCACGTTTGAGTGAAGTCTTAGGTATTTGGGTTTCCTATATGAGTATTTTCAGTCCCCACAGCTCTGTTGGAGTTGCGTTATTATTATGAGCCTGGTCTTTGGCCATTGCTAATCACTTG